>WNNJ02002588.1:0-279670 GCA_012934845.2 Pomphorhynchus laevis
ATATATATATATATATATATATATATATATATATATATATATATATATATATATATTATATATTATATATATTATATATATATACTTATTTATTTAGTTATTTATTTATATATAGGATCAGATAATGTTAAACTGTGCTTCGGGAGCTTATAAGCTTCAGTTTCATACCTTCAGTTTCATACCCTACCATCAGTAGGGTAAACTAATGGTAGTTTACCCTACTGATGAGTGCTGCCGGCTACCATCAACTCGTCTAGGAGTGATAAGGAAGTCTGCTCTGCATGTAATCGAACTCCGGTTTTTGGCAACATCTACGATTATGTTCTTTGCATATTACTATATATAATGTAGAACCTTACAAACGAGTACGCTTATTTAATTAAATCGAGAGATTTGAAAAAAAAACGTCCTGGCACTACGCCTTCTTGTTTCGCGTACATTTTTTAGTATGCGAAAACCCATAATTCTTGAGCATTGTGTGTTAGATGTCAGTAAAGTTCAATCATCGGAGAAATCCGAATTGCTTTTCTTGATTTGCGAATGCGATTATTCTTAATTAAACCTTCAATAATTGTTAATTTCATGCGGTGGTCCGGATGATGGGCTATGTCAGCTACTACACCGTCTGAAGTTAGTCGTTTTGTTAATATGTCTCTACGTCGATTGTTCACTATTTTATTATACTGAATGCTTGGTTGGCCAACGTATTGCGCATCACAGTCCAAGCATTAACATATTTTTAGATTTACATGTGTCTGAAACATCTTATCAAAGTCATGCTATGCGGCTAGAGAATTGAGTCACATTGATATTCCGGGGCCATTTTTACACCCCTTGTCGTTGAAGGATCCGCTGTTTCTAAGAGATTGTTGCACATTGGTCTCTCTAGATTGATTATAAAACATTTGTCGCTGACAAAACCAATTGCTTTTAATAATCGAGGGTATCATAACTGTTTTTTTTGTAGGTATAGAGCAAGTCATCGATCTTTGGTTTCAGTTTTATTACTATAGGAAAGTATAGTATGACTACATTGAATTTGTTTTTACATAATCCCTTTGTTTTATTTCAAATAGGTTCTCCATTGCAAGATTACGTACTCTTTTAATCTGTGTTTTTATCTGACATTGGGAATATCCTCGTTTCAAGAATTGGTCTACTAGCTTTTGCACACAGACCTCAAGCTCAATTTCACTTAAATATATCTCGCGTATTCGCATTGCCTCATTTCGTAGGACAAGTCGCTTCATAACCTGATTGTGTCCACTGCTTGCATCTTCCTGATCATTTTCCCTTCCCCCATTCCCCAACCTCCACATTCTTTTGTCATCATACACCCATTCCACCATGGAATTAAGATGTCCTTATTTTTAATTATGAATAAGATGTATTTGGAACACTTCTTATTTACAATTTTTAAGATGTTATACACAACAAATACAGTCTCAATTAGGTCAAAACAATTCATCATAATGATTAAATTTTGTAACTGCTATGGTGAAAACCTAAATTGAACAAGTCATTCCCAATTAAACATTATATTTTTCTTTACCTAGGAGTTGAATTCAACTAAAATTTTGATAGTAGGTATATTCGATTTCGATGATTCAAATAATATAAAAAATCAGTGTCCATAATTGAAAACTTAGAGAAAAAATATGTTTTTATCGCAAAAAATAATTTTTATCATGATATTTTTTACTAATTTTTACTTGATATACTTTTTATATGTAATGAACGATTGTCTATTAACGAGGTATTTAACGTTTCAGATCATAGTATGCACTACAAATTTTTATTTTTAATTTTTAATTTTTTCTAAAAAATTAAAAATCTCGAAATATGATTATCCTCGGTTAAAAGCCGAATAAGCACGTACATGTCTTACTAATACCTTCCGTTATGTAAAATATGAAAATCGGAAAAAGGCGGTATTTAACTAAATATTTTCTATATAGTGTAAACATATAAAGCATTTTAATTTTTTGTCCAATTTTTATAACAAATACTTAACTAAAATGATTTAAAATTATATTTAATTTTATTAAAATACAAAACATTGTTTATATTAAAACATAATCCCTACGCCCGGTTAGCTCAATCGGTAGAGCGTGGGACTTTTAATCCCAAGGTCGTGGGTTCAAGCCCCACATCGGGCGTAATGTTTTTCGAGGACATATTAAGATACAAATTTAATATCGTCTGTAGTAATGACTTTCAAAATGATGTTTAATATCCAAGGGATTCATTCTTTTTTGAATAAATAAATAAAACTACGTAAAAAAATTACTGTGACTTTATTTATTAATTATATAATTAATAAAATCATTGTTATTTTAGATTTTTTAATTTATATTTATACTGTTTAAATTTATAATTAAAATTTAAATAAAAGTCAAATTTTAGGAATTGACTAATTAATATCTGAATAAGGATTAAGAGTCATCAGTAGCAACTGTTATGTTATCAAGATCAACCTCTTTCCTTGACACAAATAGCATCTAATTAAAAATATTTTATATAAATATCGATATATTTTATTGATCCTAATAAATTCCCCCACTTAAGAGTTTAAATTTATTTTAAATTTTGTTGATTTATATATTATGATTTTCTGTATGAAAATAGGCTTTCTTCCAAAGGATTATGATATTGACTTTCTTCCAAAAGGATTTGGAAGAAAGTCAATATCGTTACATATTGTTGCAATTCTTAAAATTTCATTATTTAATGTATTATATTTTATATTACATAGTATACATGAATGCTCATGCAAAAATATGTTTCTTGTAAATTTAAATATGTCACTTTACGATATAAATTAATAGTAGTTTTAGTTAATGTTCATTTAATGTTCATATCTAGATATACACCTTCTTTATCATTAATATTGGTTTTGTTAAGAATAAGGCTTTCTGGATAAATGTGCTCACTAATTGAATAAAAAGATTATTAGTAAAATATACATATATATCCAGCATATCAAAACATATTTCATATTTTCATAGTTTAGATTTGTTTCTTAAAAATAAGTATGGTTCGACATCCAATGCCTACTCTCAAAGCATAAAAGTAATTTAAATTTTTAATTTAATGTTCATATCTAGATATACACCTTCTTTATCATTAATGTTGGTTTTATTTAGAATGAGGCTTTCTGGATAAATTTGTTCACTAATTGAATAAAAATTATTAGAATTAAATACACATGTATCATCAATGTATCGGAACATATATTTCATGTATTTATATAATTTAGATTTATTTTGTACACAGTTATGCACAAATTCATATTCTATAAAGCTTAAAAATAAGTGAGCTATAATTGGGCTACTATTACCTCGCATTGGAACACATTTTATTTGTCTAAATATAAATATCCCTACTTTTAAATTATTTTGATTTATCAAAATATTTAAGGAATCTATCAATTCAATTTTATCCATATATTTATATTTACTTGATGGTTTAATTTTTGTTAGATAGGCGTTATAATTATTATAACATATATATGTATATCTTTTTCCGAATATTAGATTAATTAATTTCTCTAATGCATCTTTAATATCTACTAAATCTAAATTTGTATAGAGCGTACTAAAATCGTATGTATTTATTATATTCTGAAAATTTATTCCTCTTGTCTCTTCTAAAAATTCTTTTGTAGAATTCTTTTATAATATTTTGATTTAGCATTATTATGTTTTGAAAATAAGTGAGCTATAATTGGGCTACTATTACCTCGCATTGGAACACCTTTTATTTGTCTAAATATAAATGTCCCTACTTTTTAATTATTTTGATTTATCAAAATATTTAAGGTTTCTATTAATTCAAATAATAATTTTAATAATAATGTAGTGATTTATTAAAGCCACTCCGCCTTTCGGCTTGGGCATATAAAACATATATTATAAGATAGCAATATAAAGTCAGAATAGTTTTCTCTCTTCTTATTTCTTGAGCTGCGTAAATTTCATTGATTGACTCAAATTGATTGTACGTCATTACACAGGTACGCATCGTCAACCAAAAATAAGCCTATAAGCCTACCCCTACTTCAGCGTATCTATTGTTTTTAAAGATAAACAAGAAAAATGAGCACAAGAAAATACATGTAAGAGTGATGAGCATGCTGTGTTGCAAAAACAGCATACACAAGTTGATGATCGTTCATGTATGATTCTTCCTTTTTTACAGAACTTGGGGTGATATCCGTCAAGCGAAGCTCTCCAGATTAAAGTGCGCTTACTTGTGAGAGGGCTACGCCAAGCTGTTTGAAGAATAGCAGGAGTCTGATAGATATCCTGATCAAGTTTAGGTACTTTGCCGTACAATAAATTTAGATTTTTAAGAAAACCATGAGTCAAAGGAAGATTCATCTCTTTCTGCAATGAAACTGATAAAGGAGGCAGCCTTGCTAGAACTTGAACAGCCGTTGATAAAGTTTTTGGAGATACGCCTACCAACCTTTTTATAAATCTTAACAGGCACTTATCTAACTGGTAAAAGTTTTCTGAAGTCAAGTCTACCCAGATACAAACTAGTCCATATTGTAGTCTTGAAAGCAGAATTATATAAAAATATCGTAACCCAGTCTCAAAAATTAAAATTATTATTTTAATTATAAATAATTAAAATTTAATTTAAATTTTTTTATTTAATTTAATTTTAATAATTTCTATTATTTAAAATAAATTTTTAAATAACTCCCTAGATGGTGCTATTATGCAGCCTTCAAATTTCATGTTTAACAGTAACGTAACTTTATAGTCTATAAATTGTAAGCAAATGATTTAATTCGAATAAATTAAATTTGCAAATATATAGTAATATATTTAACTATAAAATGTTCAAATAAAATATGATATGTTTTAAAATGTTATTGATTAAATAATTATATTTTATAGTAACATATTTAGCTATAAAATGTTCAAATTAAATGTGATATGTTTTAAAATGTTATTGATTAAATAATTATATTTTATAGTAACATATTCAGCTATAAAATGTTCAAATTAAATGTATTGTAGATAAGCTGCTGTCTTCTATAGATATATTAAAATTGTTGCTACAACGCCAGTTGGGTATAATCATATCAGGGATCTGAGCCCTCCAACCAGTCCAACACGCCGCCTTCCGACTTAACCACCCGGGTTCTTTCACCCCTTAAAGAATCCAATCGAGGCGGACTATGCTCGGTAATCTCGAGACGAGAAGCTTGGGAAACCTTAGTCTTTGCTGTCGGGGACGTCTTCTCGAAAATAAAACTAATTCCGAGGATAGCCCAAGTACCCCAGAGGCGCACTTGAGCTTTCTCATTCCATAACAGATGCTGAGCCCGTTTCAGAGTCCACCTAGCTTTCTTCAGGATACATTTGAGTCTATCCGGGTTAGCTTTGCCGACCAATTCACCGTAACGGTGCACCCCAGATATTTTACTCTACTCGTAAAAATGAAGAGTGATTGAGGCTGCAAAATGGAGGAGAGTGCAACGAGTGCTAGTATCTTAACCTTCTTTTTGGTGGCAGGGTCGCCATGAAATACGACCACTTGCGATTTGTTAGAGTTTAAAATAAGATTGAATGAGGGTAACTGATCCTTTAATCTTAAAAAGAAACGGCTGATGTTACATATTTCCACCTGCGTCCAGAAAACAAGGCTGTGGTATCATCAGCGATAAATTCATCAACGTATATCACTAGATGATGATCGCGTTTAAATTTTTGTAAAGTTCAATGGAGGCAGTAAGATACAAGATTGGAGAAAGTGGGGAACATTGAGGCACGCCTAATGATTGAATCCCACCCCAAGATTGGAGTGGGATTGTATATGCGACATTTATAGGTAGTCAAAAGGATCGTGGTAGCTTGCGATGAGAGGTAGGAATTAAATTCGGTTAAGCTTTCATTACCAATTATGAGGAAGAGTTAGATAGCTGCCTGAAAGAAACCCACTTTGATGAGGTCAAAGTGATAACTTCTCCTATTCAACGTATCTTCCCTATCTGCCAACGAATAAAGTCATGAGATGTGGTCTAATGTTAGCGCGACTGCTCAGTACAGATGGGTTTCAACAACCACTTATGAAGCAGTAGTATGTCGAGGAGAGAATTAGTTGTTGAGCAATGTATGGTGGGGGAAGGTGGTTTGTGAATAAGATAGTCCTTCCTGGTTCTGCAGTTTGCTGCATTAATCCAACGAGCAGTCATGGTTGAACAAAAATAGTTTAGTAAGAGGGATGATCTTAAGTAGTTCTTTACTAGATTTAAAATACCTTAATATTAAATGGAGTGAGGTGGGTTATGTACGGAGTATAGTCAGTGTAGATGTGCTTAGGGATATCAAGTAATGTCGTGAGGGAGCCGGATAAACCGCGTTTCCTGAAGTACTATAACATCTGCATCTCTACCAGATAGAACTCTATGGGCGGAAGCACATCCCTAATTCCACTGAAGGATATTTAGTGAAAAAGGCTCTTGACTACTTTGCATTGTGTTAAGTTAGCTGGAGTGGGATGCCTCCTACTAGTCGGAACCAGGATAGAAGGTTGCACTTTTTACTCTCAGCCCAATTAGGAAAAACACTTGCCCACCGGCAACATCTTCATTTCCCTTTTAGGTTACTTCCCAGAAATGAATATCTTTCCTGGCCAGCTTTAGTGAGGCCAGACTCTGTTGTTCGGCAGATCTTTTCTTTGAAATTGTGGGTTTCTTTAATAAATTCGTAGTGCTGATTGTCGTATGAGATCACAACTTCTCGAATTTGGCTAACAAATGCATAAACATCACACGAACTTCGTCCTTGTTAGCTTGTATTCTGTTGTCGATTAATTTTACGATTTCGGCGTCGGTCATTCTACCGTCTGAAGAACTACACGCCAAGCAGCCATCGGCAAAGTGTGCCGGTCTGGCGAGAGTACCACAATGCTTCGATTTGTAAGCACGAAAGTTGCTACATTTTCTTGACCAAGCGGGGTGCTAGCCCCCGCAATTGTTACAATGAGGGGAAATAACAAATTTTCCCTCATGGGCATCCACAGACACGCAAACCCAACAAGTCTTTGGCCAAATGCAGTTTGAAGACCAATGCCCTCATTGGTAGCATCCATTGTAAAGAAGGTAAGTCATATTCTCTGAATCAATGAGTGAAAAAAAAACTAGATTTTTCCCCAAGAAGGGGTTGAATTTACTAATTGCCAGGCACTTAGCATGCTCAATCGATGTAGAACAAACGGCCACTGGCGGTGGCTGGCCATTTCTGCCCATAATAGGGCGGACATTATGAACTTTAAATTTCACACCTCATTTTGAATATATTTTCAGCAAAGCATTCTCTTTATGGGATTTTCGGTGTGCTTTTGATTCGGTCGACCGTTCACTATTTATCATAAAACTGGCTGAGAAGGTTCTTATTTTAGGGAAGTTTATTCATTTACTCAAGTCAATAATTCGTCCTAATACTATCAGATTCTTCAATTGTCTCGAATTTTCAAATCCCTTTCAAGTAAATTGTAGGGTTATGCAAGGCGACCCTTTTTCTTTTCATTTTACATTTTTTCATTTTACATTCTACCTTGACATGTTTTAGGTATTTCCCTCGTGATCAGATTGCTTAGTTTTATTTCCGACGTCATTAGAGAGTTTTCAACTAACTTTTACCGAAACAATTCTCTCTGTCAATTTAAAGAAATTAAAAGTTGTCAAGTTCCGTCGAGGTGGTCATCTAGGACGAACTGACTCTCTCTTTATTAATTCTGAACATTTAGAATTCTGCAATCAGAATACTTCAATAGCATTAATTCCTAAATGGGAATTGTATGTAGTTTAGTCATCGCGTTGATCATTTACGGCTCACCTAGATCGTAAATGTTCCAAGGTCGTCTCATCCGCTAAATCGATCCCGAATCTCAAGAATCTCTCATTCGCTGGAGCTGTCAGGGATTTGTGCACGATACTCTCTCATAAAGTGTCATGTGCAGTACTTTGATCGGACTTGACATAAAATAATTTTACATAATTTGATCGTTGCCAATCTTGATTCATAATACACGTTGTGAGCATATCACAACGCTGCTCTTTGACATAAGTCGCATGCTTAGCGAAGTTAACACAGTGAGATATGTGGGGATAGTAGTGATGCCTTATCACATGCATCAAACTTATCATTAGGTCATTTGCAGAGATCGATAACTTAAGGTTAATAACCTTAATTTAATAACCTAAAGATTTATAAAGCTAAAATTAATTCAATTTTATCCTTATATTTATATTTATATGATGGTTTATTTTTTTTAGATTGGCGTTATAGTTATTATAGCATTTATACGCATTTAATTTAACTTGATTGCATCTGTGAGTTGAAATTCTTCTGATTGTGGCACGATATTATTCTCAAAAGTATTGTTCCTACTTTTGATACAGCAGAACGCTACTAATCAGCATGGGTGGGTCTCATCAGCTGCTGATTCAGACCTACATTTAACGTTTCGACCCTTATTATCTGCTTACTCCATACACTGGTGCTGATCGGATTTTGAACTCAGGACGTCTGTATCGCGATTCAATACAACAATAAATGTATATCTATTTCCGAATATGAGGTTAAATATTTTTCTAAACCTTCGTTATATAATATTATTTAATATCTGCTAAATCTAGATTTGTATAAAGCGTAATATCGTTAATATTATAATAATATATAATACTATCGTTAATACTACGATACTATCGATAGTATCGTTTTTAAATGCGAACAAATAAATCTTAAACAGAGAATTTAATATTACTCTATTTTTGTATCCACCAGTAAAGTCCCTTAAGAACTTGTTGAATAGATTGTTTCTTTCGAGGGGCTATAATAGTTTTTCCACACACTTTTTGAAGTGTGTTTTAATGTAAATTTAAACGCACTGCATGTGAACCTAGGTTTTATTGGATTTTTACGTAATTTTGGATTCCAATATAATATAGGTTTAGTTTTATTATCTGATTCAATTTTTATACCCTTCTTATCCATTATAGAACAATCTTCTTCTTTTTCTTTAGCGTCTTTCCCGTGTAGGTACGGGGTCCGCTGCTTTTGAAAGTTGCCTCCACTTGGTTCTATTTATGGCGTCTTTGGTTTCTAGTCCAACACTTATCAAATCATGACGTATGACGTCTATCCATCGCAATTTCGACCTTCCCATCCGACGCTTTCCATCCACTGTAACGGCGACGAACCTATTTGATGGTTGGTGTTCGCTTGCGCGGATAACGTGGCCGTACCATTGTAGTTGTTTTTCGCGAAGTTTCTCTATTATTGGCACTACGTCAAAACGATCCCTGATTTCTTTGTTCCGGACATGATCTTTTAAAGCTTTTGACCTCTGCGCGTAATATACCATCTGCCGCTATGGTGGAGCCAAGGTATTTAAACGCAGTTGTTCGGTGCAGTGTGTGTTTTCCAAACTGTAGCGGATGATCATCATTCATGTTTGTGGTCAGGTATTCCGTTTTACGCGCGTTCAGGCGTAGACCAAACTGCTTGAGTCGATTTCCCCAGCTGTTTATTTGTTGTTGGAGGTCATCTTTATCTACGGACGCAAGCATGACGTCATCTGCATATAGAATCGACCACGGAAACTGTCTGTTTAGATTGTTGGATATGGCATCCTTATAGAACAATGACTTGGAATAATTGTTTCTAAATTTAAATCACTACGTTCATGTGTTGTGTTTCCATTTAAATCATTATTATTAACTTATTTCATTAGTATATCATAATAAAGCTTTTTGCATTTGAAGACAAAGTTAATTCTAGCTTCATCAATAATTATTATATAGTTATGCTTTAATTTAGTAAGTTCTGTATGCGTGTTTATTTATTTTATTTTTCTTTTTATAATTGTTTGTTATTTTCATTTTCTCTCTAATTTTATCTAATATATGTTTTCTAAATGTTTATCTTCGATGCATTTAAGATATCACTATTAATCAGCTTACTAAAGTAAGCATTTAAGTCATTATATAACGAATTGTAAATTTTATTTTTATTGTTATTATTATTTAATATATATATTTATACCCTTTATACCAATACAGCCCGTCACATTTTAGGTGTTGCTAGTCCATCCGGTATCAATGCTTCAGGTTTGCGCGTAATGCTTGAGTCATTTGGCCAGAGCTCGCTTTGATCAGCTAAGAGTCTTGCTGATTTGTCGATTTTAGGTGCGTCAGCTGAAGTACGTCCGGATGATCTTGGTGCCTTTAAGTTTGCCGTCTTATTCCAATCAATAAAAATTCCGGAATTCGACCGATCGCAATGAGCGATGTTCCCCGTCGTATAATTGGAAAGATACTAGCTCGTAGGATATGGACGAACCTTTAGGGTTTTGCGTCCGTTGTTCAATTATGTGCTGGCCAAAGAGGCGAAGTGGAAACGGCTATTCATTCTGTTAGGGAGTTGTATTCAGAGAATAAATTTAGCTGTGTCCTACAACTAGATGCTAGCAATGCATTCAAAAGGATAAATCGGAGTGTTAATTGGCAATACGGATAGATTTTGCCCTTCGTTAACTACGGTTCTTCGAAATTTCTATGAAAGTGATACTGGCCTAAAGATAAACGATGAAACAATGTATTCCAAAGAAGGATTTACACAGGGCGATCCACTTGCTATGATAGCCTTTGCTGCATCGACATTATCACTCATAATGCGTTTAAAAATGAATTACCAGGAGTAGAGCAACGTTGGTTTGCTGACGATGCTCATTGTGTTGGTAAAGACTATGAGTTGCTTAAAATGTGGAATGTTATCCGGTTAATTTGTCCCAAGTAGGTTTCTATGTAAACCCTGAGAAATGTCGGTTACTGGTACATGTTAGTAACCATCTTCAAACGTCTAATATTATTGCTCTGTCAGGTCTGAAATTTGTCTGTGATGGCTTGCGTGTTCTTGATTTAGCTGTTGGGACTATTGATTTAGTTGATTTATCAACTAAATAAAGTTGATTTAGTTGATTTAGATGATTTAGTTGATTAAGCTGTTGGGATCATTGATTTAGTCCTCAACTATGATTTTGTTGAGGACTTTGTTAGATCAAAGGTTGAAGACTGGAATGTAATGATACTAAACGTCATTAACGTTGCTTATCACTCATCCAATCTCTAAAATTCAGATAGAATTTCATTCAACGAACCTGTCCTGTGAATACAGCATATTATGAAAGTATCCGTGATACGGTTATGAACGACCTAATGCCGGTAATTACTGGAATCAGCAACCTCGACCGATATTGGCGTGCCTTTGAGCTTCCTATTGGTTTTGGCGGACTTGAGATCGAAATTCCGGACTCTGGGTCGTCTTTAGCGTATGAAACTTCGGTTAGGATGAGCAGACCCTTGCTAGATAGACTGTTCGGGAATGCTCTAGTCGTTGAGCAAAATCACATTGCAGTCAACATACATTTTAAAGAATTGAAGATTTTCGTAATCGATTCTTGTATATCTAGCAAAACGAATTTAATGATAATGTTATTCTTGAAAAAGCCTCTCAAAAAGGGGCGTCGACTTGGCTATCGTATAAGCCTTTAAGAAAGGGTAGATATTCACTAAGCAAAAAGCAGTTCTACGATGCTCTTGCAACCCGATATGGATGGCAACCACACAACCCGCCTTTTCTTGCCAGTGTGAAGATTTGTTCAACATGTCACATGCTCAGTCTTTTCAGGCAGGTGGGTTGCCAACAATCCGCCACAATATAGTTTGAGATTTGATTGCTAACGAGCTATCGTGCGTAACAAACTGTGTATGCATTGAGCCGGCTCTTAGGCAGTACCCGAGTTTGTGACTTTCGACGCTACTACGACTACTACTAATGCTAATGCGCGCTCAGACATTTCGTGTAATGGATTGGTTGGTGATGGTACGAGCGGTCCTTACTGTACATTAATGTGTTTAATCATCTTGCTCCATCCTATTCAGCTGATCCTGTCTCATCCAAATTCATGTATCATGAACAACAAAAACGACCATATTATGGTAAAAGGGTTGCGCGTATTGAGAGAGCGCACTTTGTGCCGATGATTTTTGCTGCTAATGAGGGCACTAGACCTTCAACGTCGAAAGTGCTAAAACGGATCGCGCAGCTCAGAGCTTCCATATCGCCCCTCCATTATAATGAATGTATTAATTGCCTTCTATGTAGAATCAGATTTGCATTGGCAAGAGCTTTGTCAATGTCCATTCGGTTAGCACGATCTACCAGAAACAACCCAATTCAAAATGGTTTCAAACATAATGTTTATTTGGGACCCATTAGCGGGTAACCTTGTAAATGTAATTAAATAATAATTATTATAAAAAATATATTTATACCCTTTAGTATAATATAGTATAATTCAGTTAAATAATCCTGAATATTAGGCAGTGAAGGCATAATTTGTTAAATCGACGAAACATGTTTCCGCCACAAACAGCAGCCCAATAGAGGAAGGGCGTTATCGATATTATATCATACATAAGTTAGCTTTTTCCGAACATAAAATTAATAAATTTTTCTGAAGCTTATTTAATATCTGCTAAATCTAAACTTGCATAAATTTAAATGACTTAATATAAGTCATTTTTTGTATTAGTACTTACATCTTTTGTGTTCTAAAAATTCGTTTGTAGAATTAATATTGAAATAGTGTTTTATACTCACGACAAGGATAAATAGACTCTCTCAAAATATCGTCTATGTTTTCCCAGTTGATTCTATAGCGCGCCGACACGAGGATCTCATTTATTCGAAAAAACACTGGAACGTCGCCTAAGAATTTGGGCGGAAAAACGCTACGAAGAGCTATATGACGCGGCTCTCTACTTACAGCAAAACTTTAAACAAAGATCAAATAACAAGGATAATTGGAAGCGAGACTTTATAAGATTAATGGAGTCTGGCAAAATTTCATCAGCATCTGTGATTTTATGCGGTCAGTCTCCTGAGGAAACACTGCTACATGATTCAATTGTGGAAGGCAAGCAAGTAAAGCAAGTATTAATTGAATTGCACCCAAATGCTTCGATAGCTAACTCGGAAGCACAGATTCATAAACCATTATGCCCAAATTTGAAGTAGCATTCGACTTGATTTTTATCATTAAACGAAGATCAAATAATCAATACTAGCAAAAGAATTCACGGCAGTGCTGGTCCATCTATAGTTGATTCATTGTTATGGCGTAAAATGCTCAGCATATTTTGAATTCAATCGCGCAAACTGTTCGAGCACTGACTGATCTTGGTATTCAAATTGCAACCGAGAATCCGCAGGTCGGATCTTTAGAGGCGCTGATAGTGTGCCTCCTTATTGCGATACAAGAAAAGCATGGCGGTATCCGCCTTATACTCGTATGTGAGGTATCTCGTCGTATCATATGTAAATCACTTCTGGATATCACTGGACCTGACTTACATCGAGCTGCTGGCATAATGCAGCTAGCTTTATCATAAAGTGCCGGAATCGAATACGCAATACGATCCATAAGAAACATGATGAAAGTAACGATAATTGTGTACTAACGATAGACGCGTCAAATGCGTTTAATTTGATCGATAGAGAAGCTGCTTTGCATAACATTGAATATGTATGTCCCTCTTTGACAGCGGTACTAAGGAACATGTACATGCAAACAGCTCAATTATGCTTTCGGGGTGACCGTTTGTTCTTCACCGATGGATTCACTCAAGGAGATTCGTTCGCTATGGCGTCATTTTCAATGGCTTCGATGCCCCTTATTGCCGAAATCAGTAATCAAATTACAAACGTACTGCATCGATGGTACGCTGACGACTCAAATTTTGTTGGAGCGTACGAAGATTTTACCAGAGTCTATGATATAGACTCTGGTAACAGAGTCTATATAAAGTCTAGTCTATCTGATATAGACTCAGATTACACAAGTGTCTGTTATATGGTTACAATGTAAATGTTACCAAAATGCAAATACTCTCAAATAAGAATATCACTAGTGATCGCGGAATGCATAATGTCAATCACACAGCAATCGGTATCAATATTTTGGGTGTGGCGATTTGTACTGATCAATACGTTAAGGAAGCGATCGAGAGTAAGTGTTCAACTTCATCTTCGTATGTAGACCGTTTGATCGGTGTGGCACGCATAGATCCGCATGTGTATTATACATATCTGACCAAATCTTTACAATTCAAATGAATTCATATTTTCAGGACGGTCTTGTGTAGTGCATCTCAACTAAATACACTTAAAGAAAATATATTCGCTAATTTATTACCTGAACTGTCAGGTTTAAATATCAATGAAGTTGGGAAAATAATTGTAACAACACCAATCCGAATGGGTGGTCTTGGGATCCTGGACCCATGCTCAGAATGTCAGTTGGAATTTGAATGTTCCGAACTTCTCTGCAATACTTACGAAACGTATATTTCTGTTGGAACATTAGCAGAGTTATAGACGGCAATGCTACATAAAATTTCGAAGCATAGAGAACGCTTTTACCGTAATAGATTGGAACAAAAACTCACAGAGCTAGATATCACTACACACAATGCAATCGTACATGCTTCAATGCCAGGTGCTTTCACGTGGCTGAGTGCATTACCACTTGCCCGTGAAAAGTTTCATCTAAGTCGAAATAAGTTTTATTGATGCTTTGAGTGGTCGATAGGCTGGTGTTCTCAAAACCTCATGTATACTCAATGTGCATGTGGGACTGTTTTTTTCGACTGTGCATGCCTTATCTTGTAAAAATGGAGGTCTGACCATGATTCGACATGATGCTATTCGAGATATACTAGTAGATGAATTCAATGAATATGTCACGGTGTATCAACTGAAATAGTATTGAATGTTGTTCCTGACCCAATGATATTTGATAATAAATCTACAGCGAAAGAATGCAATGCACGTTGTGTGCTCTGGTTTAAAAGATGAACGATTCGAGCGTACGTTTCTGGACATAAACATATGTTTACCTTTTGCTTAATCGAACATCAATAGAGCCCCGCTATCTTCCTTTAGTGACAATGAAAGTCGGAAGCGTTCAAAATATGAAGAAAGATTAACTCTAATTGAACATGGAATATTCGTCCCCACAATTTTCTCGACTTCCGGTGGAATCGGCAATGCGGCCATGCACCTCATCCGGCTTATCGCCGCCAAACAGGCTCAACATAATCATCAGCATTACGCAGACAATCTCAGCCATTTGAAGAGGCGAATTGGCTTTGCCATAGCACGTGCTGAGTCAGCTTACATGATGAGTCCCAGATCTTCGAAAAACAAGATCTGGTCTGATAGCGTTTACTCAGCTATGGAAATATGCTCGAATTGATGACTGAAATATTCATTGACCCATTAGCGGGAACCATATTTGTGTAATATAGTTTAAATAAAGAATAATAAAAAATTTAATCTATATTTATACCTTTTGATGACATTTTCCTTAATTCACCATTTTCAGTTTAACGAATGTGGTCCGATTATAATATCTTTTATAATAATTGTCAATAATAGCGTCGTTATTCTTTATTAAAAATGCTGAAATATAGAAATATTTCTTAATTAAAGATGAATTTTAGAGACAGCAAATTTTAATGATCATTGTGCTTAAATTTTTTATTATTTGTCTCACATAAAAACTAATGCAATGAAGGTCATGGATAGACTAACCAGACATGAATATATTTATTTATTTTAATTTATTTATTTCGAAAAAAAATCAATAATCGTATAAACAAAACGAATTATGATTTGAAGTAGAAAAGCTTATATTGAAGTAAACAGAAACTATATAGCAAAACAACACATCAATTCGATTAGTAACTCAATGTTTTCAAAATTTATTTGATAACAAACTCCTAATATTTGAAGATTTAAATGCGTAATTGACCTTCGCCCAGAACGGTAACATTACTTATATGAATTATGTCATCTAAAATTGAGAAATAAATGATAAAAATATTTAATTTAGATACAAGCAACCTGAATATCCACCAGATGCTTGCTTATATCCAGTTTCTTTCTTGAACTCATCCCAGCTTAGTCGTGATTCAATGAAGATACTCTAAAACTATAATTGTAATGACTTCATTTACTGCAATTATTTAATAAGTTTTAAATAGCTTTAATGTTTCATATTAAATATACTTTCATATTTTATTAATTTATCAGGAACTCCTGTAGTTCCTTATGATGTTACTAGTAGTTATAGAAATATTGAACTGAACCTTTTTATCGAATAAATTGTCGTATTTTGTTCCATTCTATAAATAAATTGCATATTTTAAGTAGGTTTTTCTTTTAAAATTTATAAAACATTTTAAATAATGATTTTCATTTTTACAATCCAAATCATAAGTAAATACATTAGTCATAAATTAGTAATGTATCAGTCATTTTACAATGCATATTAGTCATTTTGAAATCAGTAGTTTCTGTTGTTTCTGATGATAGCACCAGCTATTGAAGTATCAAACTGAACCTTTTTATCGAATAAATTTTCGTTTATTTGGTTCCATTCTATAAATAATTACAATTAAAAGAAACAAATGGATATTTTCAAAAAAAAATAACTTTTTATGTTCTCATTAAACGTACGCATTTAATTTATTAAATTAATTTATTTAATTTATTAATTCATTATATGTACTCATATACTTTTAATGTTAACTCATTTTTATTTATTAAAATGAGTTTGAGCATGTCAGTTCACAATGAACGATTTACACTTTCTCAAGTTTACTGCAACTGTCTTTCGACGAGCAAAGAGTATTTTTAAAAATAATCTTATCAAAATTTATTTTGCATGCAATTATTTGTTATGATTACAAATTGTAATAATAAATAGTTCCTACTAATTTCTTATAATTTAATAATTCAACTTAATAATCTAAATTCATGATTCATAGTTATCCAAGTTTATGCATTATTTGGACACAATCGTGTTTAAGCTTGAGAATCTGTAGTCTATTCCTACAAATTAAACATAATCTACAATTAATGTACTTTGTATTTTGCCTGGGCCGAAAGGTACAGCCTCCGCCCATTAGCCTAATCTGAATTATATAAAATTTCATGATCAAATAGATTTGTTACTGCTGTCAGCATTAGAAACTACTGTAGTTTATGCATGATCTGGACACAATCGTGTTTAAGCTTGAAAATCTGTGGACTATTCCTCCAAATAAAAACAATCTTCAATTGTTTTTTATTGTTTATTGTTCTTTGTATTTTGAATGGGCCAAAAGGTACAGCCTCTGCCCAGGCAGACCTAATCTGCATATGAATAATTTCAGTCTTTTAGCTTTGATAATTTTAAAGTAAAAATTTACTAAATTCTCTTTAAAAATTTATATAAAGACAACAAAGACCATACTTAAATTTTTGAAATCCTTTTATATTTTTACAAAGATGTTGACTCCTAAAAATTCGGGTAGTTTTAAGGTAAGAATCGTTGGTATAAGGCCTTCGTGAAATTTTATTGCAGATTTTTTCAAATTCAGAAGATTTTTTAATGAGCAGGGAGCAATTAATCCTTAATTTGTATATTTTAAAAATGTATTTTGCATAATATGACATATAAATGATTATTAATTCGTTGAACATTTATACCTCAGTAGGCGATTGAGTATTTATATCTCATTACACGATTGATCATTGCCTAATGAACAATTCAATCACAAAAGAATTATTGGAGCTGGATCAAAATTAAGTAGGAAAATATTTCGCTAACCTTTGCTAGCATCTTCAAAAAATTACAATTGTAATTTTCTGAAGATGGTAACAGAAATTAGCGAAATATCAACAAAAAATTTCCTCTTTTCTTTGATCCAGCTCCAATAATTATTTATCAATAATGGATCATTATCAACTGCTTAAAATTCAATTACTCTTTAACTTCTCAGAAATCTTATCTTATTAAATTTAAAAATAATTTACACAATATTTAGTATCACACAATATATTGACAAATTTGCTTCAAAACTCACGGTTTACATTTATTTGATATCAAACCTACCTTTCCTTTGATGGTTGCCTTCTTACTTATATTTTCCAGCATTCGTGCATATTCTGACTGATCAACGCGTTTTGTACCCAGATTATAGTATTCTTTGATTACTTTTACTTTGGGACGCGATCTTTGAACGATAATTACCTTACGTTTTTGTTTTACACTTGGCTTTTCGCGTTCAACTATTTTTGGAGGATAGCGTGGTGGCAGCCATCGTTCAATAAGTATTGGTGGTGGTGGTGGCGTCCCGTGTGACATATTTTCAATCACTATCGACCGTGGCGGTGTAGAAGGTTTGTGAATATAAATGATATTTTGGGGAGGCTTTGGTATTTCTCTATAAACAAGTGGTTTTGGGGCCGCAGCATCTCGACCTTGTTGAATGATGGTAATTGGACTAGGATCAGGTGGTTGAGGAAGTTGTATATTCCTAACGGCATTCTGGTCAACATAGGGCTCTAAGTATCTAAAGAATATAGGTTGTTTAAGCGTCCTCGTTCTTGAAGTGGATCCAACATTTCTGTGTTCTATTTCAATGTCGGAATAGGTTTCTTCAAAATGCTGGGCGTTGCCCCTTTGCATAACAAACGGTAAAAATACCGCAAAGGTAAGTTATCAGTTGCTTGCAAACTCTAAATGTCGTTCTACGGGAAAAATAAATCTAACAAACAAAAACTGTATATTAAGAGTAAGGATGCTTTGCTTGATTAAATGTTAACTTTTGCTATTTGCTCCTAATTAAAAACAACACTTTTAAACAATGATTTGCTTTGTTTGTGTGTGAAAGAAGACTACATGGAGTAATTTACTCGCCTTATATGGAGTAAAATGTTTCCTATTTAATTTTACTGTAAATTGTGAAACAAATAAAATGCGTTCAGCTTTTGTTTGCTGCTAATGATTAATAAATGTCGTTGTTTGATCGAACTTACTCACAACTTGCTGCTCAAAGTATAACTCACAGTATTAAAAATAAATAAAATAGAGTATAAAGTGACGAAATGTTATTCTAACTAAAGCAAACGGTATTTTGGGGTATACCAACTGTAATTTTTAGGTTTCCAATTCATTTTCGTCATATATCGGCCTTGTGTTCTGCTTTTTTGTGTGACAAACCACAAATTAAATTGTCCTTGACTTTATTAAACCCAAAAATGGCACTCTTGGAAAATTCAAATTTACAAAGTAAATAAGATTCGTTTTTCAGAATGCATAGCAAAATAGTAAAATAGCATGGCTTTCTGTCTACTCCCTATATAAGATAGAAAAATTATGGAATTTGAATAAATTTGTGCTTCTGCGTTACGTAATTATTACTATATCTACTATTTTTAATATGTCAAACGCTTTGACTATAATGGCAAAGACTGCAGCATGAAGACAATATTTAAAAAACAGCAATTTTTCATAAAAGTAACCAAGTTCCCTTGAACTAAGAATTTGGAAGTTATTCAATTATAATTTTTCATTGTCTAATTACTAAAGGCACAGCATAATTCTCATTAGTGAAAAGATAATTTCCATACGGCCACGTAGGCCGTTTCAACGTATTTGATAACTAAATAAGTTATCGCTGGAGGTTTACAAATCGAAAAAGTTTGTTCATAAACAAGTTCTTTTAAAGATGCAAATTTCAGAATGTAAAATTTGTAGATTAAATATAAAATAATGTTGCATAAAAATAAAATAACAAAATAAAATTATAAACAAATTACTTCGATCTTCTCGATTGATATTTAAATATAATAAAATATTAAAATAATATTATTTTATTATATTATCAAATTAATATTACACTATTATCTTGATTAATTACATGCAACACTTTTATAATTAGATAATCATAGACTTATTAGACTTCATTTATTCAATTATACATGTGTATTATAGACTAGTACTTTTTATTCGATAAATTAAAATTTCAATCCACATATAGTTTGATTCTTAAAACAATACTAATATTGATGATAGAGAAGGTATCATAAATATTGATAAATCAAAATTATCTAAATGTAGGGACATCTATATTTAGACAAGTAAAAGGTATTCCAATGAGAGGTAATAGTAGCCCAATAATAGCTGACTTGTTTTTAAGCTTTATAGAATATGAATTTGTTCATAACTGATTAGAAATGAATCTAAATTATATAAAGATATGAAATATATGTTTCGATATATTGATGATATATGTGTATTTAACTCTAATAATTTTTATTCAATTAGTAAACAAATTTACCCAGAAAGCCTTATTCTTAACAAAACCAATATTAATGATAAAGGTGTATATCTAGAGATGAACATTAAATTAACATCGATTAAAACTACTTTTAATTTATATCGTGAAGATGACATATTTAAATTTACAAGAAACATTTTTTTGCACGAACATTCATGCATACCTTATAATATAAAATATATTACATTAAATAATGAAATTTCAAGAGTTGCAACAATTTGTAACGATATTGGCTTTCTTCAAAATCATTAAAATAATTAAATGTATGCATATATTAACTAGGTTACTATAAAAAATAAAAAGAAAATAGTACAATATATAAATAAGTATGAGATCTAAAATACATACAATGCTTTAAAGCTCACTAGATATACACAAAGTGCCATTTTAATCGTAAGAGGTATCCCTGATGTGATTTGAACTCTTAGATACATGTCAGTGAGCGTCGAACGAATTCTAAATCTACAACACAACAAGTGGATTGCGACATCGATTTAAATTAGAACTTTCTTGGCTGCTAAATTAAGTACTTACAATAAATAACATACAAGATAATATATACGAAACTCGTTTAACTGAAGTACGCTTTTTCTGTTCACAGTGCTTGGTGCAATACCAAGAACAAGGACCTTAAAAAGTTTAATAACTAATAAACATACAATCTGAAAGCGGAAAGGAAAAACCTACAACGATCCACGCTCAACTCGCGTATCTCTTTGAATGCGAGAGAATTCCGAATCTCGCAGAATGCAAGAGAATGACGTCCCCAGTCTGGTCAGGAAAACAAATTATGAATCATCCGGACTAATTCGAGGTGAGATCGTGTCGAAAAAAAGACAATGCAGCATTTGTCGTCGATTATTTTGCTTAACTTCTACCGGCCGAATACGCAAGCATGGCCCATCTCACGGCTGTATCGGTTCTGGTCAAACGCCTACTTCCATAAATAGTTCGGCATCATTCGATACTCAGGCTGACAACACCTTTTCAGGAGAGCATTGGGATATTGCGTTTATCGAGATGCTACCAGTTCGGTTGGTTCGACGAATACCCAGATCTGCCAGGCCCCAGGTAGCTACAACTCATTCAATCATTTTGGCTAACATTGCGAGGGAACACCAGAAGGAAGATGCGTGGATAAAATTGTTGATGTTCGCAAGAATGGTTATCCGCGTTCCTGTAAGGACTGAGGAAAATGGCAATCGCAGTTTGTCTCATAAGATAAAGGAGGCATGTCTCAAATTTTTTGATATGACATTCAGGTGAGTTGATGATGTTGTGGAGCGAAGGTGGCGGAGACCCGGCAACCGAACTAAAGTAGACGATCGCGAGGCCAATAGAAATCTTTGTCGCAGAGTTTTAGAAAGACTGGAAGACGGTGATGTTCGCGGCGCAATCAGATTGGTAAGCAGCGACGACGGAATAGTGCAATTCGACGATCGAGTTTTGTCAGAACTAAGGTTTAAACACCCCCCACGAACTAACCAATTAGGTGGGACACATACGCAAGTTCAAATTCACAGTGCACCGCCTTATGCCTTCCCTTTTGTCTCTGCTGACATCGTGAAGTCTGCTCTTCGCTCATTCCCCAATTCGTCTTCAAGTGGATTAGATGGACTCAGTCCACTACATCTAAAGACCTGACTGGTCCCTCGTGCGGCCTTCCAGGGGTTTGCCTAGTGCATTCCATGGCTGAATTCATCACCGTCGTCTTAAAGGTTGTGAGCCGGATTTAATAAGGAAATTTTTCTGTGGTGCTAAACTACTGGCATTACAGAAGCCTAATGGCGGTATCCGTCCGATTGCCGTGGGCTGTACGCTGCGTCGATTGGCATCAAAGATTGTTGCACGTTGGGCATCCAACGACATTCTGGATGAGTTCGTACCTCGACAATTTGGCGTTGGAATACCACGAGGAGTTGAAGCTGTGACTCACGCGTCTAGACATTTTGTCGCGAACGCCTTAGTCCCTGGAGTAGCGCTCGCCAAGCTCGATTTTCATAACGCTTTCAACACGGTCAACCGCAACCACATGATTGACACGGTTCGAAGGAAGCTACCAGCATACCTACATTTCGTTAACATGTGCTATGGTGAAGAGAGTCATCTCATTGCGGACGCCTCAATAATTCCATCCGCCGAAGGTGTACAACAAGGAGACCCACTCGGTCCTCTGCTTTTCTCGCTTGCCGCAAATGAAGTTGTCAAACTCTGCCAGTTACCTTTTTGTGCATGGTATCTCGGCGACTGTATTTTATTTTTTAGGGAGGTGTGACTTGGATACGATTTACTTTGATGCAGTTGAAATAATCGATCAGGGTTCAAGAATTGGACTGACATTAAATCTCAAAATTCGGAGTTAATCACCCGAGATCCTAAAGATCAAATTCGTTTGATGGAATTGATTCCTGAATGCATTCTCACTAGTCCCAACGACGTTGTTATCTTGGGTACTCCTGTAGGAAACGAGTTGGCGCTCGATGAAACCGTGAATTAACGTGTATCGCTTCTCCAGAACACTGTCAAACGAATGGCCGATCTATCCAGACAGGATGAGCTGTTTCTATTGCGATGTAGCTTTAGCATACCAAAGATTTCTCATCTGCTACGCTGTGCCCCTTGATTTTCATGTCCATCTTTAAAGAATTATGACGAAGTCCTAAAGTCCGCTCTTGCCAACATCTTGAATTTATGGCGTCAAGCAACTTTGCCGATCGACTTGGGTGGCTTAGGTTAATATCGCAGTAAAGTTATATCCCTGCCGGCATATTTGTCCTCAATCGCAGGTATGTTAATTCTCGTAAAGGTATTGGCCAAACCAAACCTTGGAGTAACCAGGGGAGTGGATGACTCGGATTTCCAACACGGTGTGTGCGGATGGGCGGCTGCATGCGGGGAAGAGTTGCAAACGGAAAAACACAAACAAAAACGTTGGTCTCGTCCTATGCACTGGTCGCTAGTGGTTCTCTCTTATCGGATGCTTATTTTTCTAAATGTCGAGCTAAACTGCTTGGAACGGTAGGCAAAGACTCCGGGGCTTTCATGATGGCACTTCCAATCTCAACGGTTGGCACCAGATTGGACGATGTATCATTCACCATTACCGTAGCGTTACGACTCGGTATCAAATTTAGCGGGGAATTCACATGTGGATGCGTGACTAGCAGCGACTCATCAGGTTTGCACGGTCTGAACTGTCGATATAGCAAATATCGGCACAGTCGACATTCGGAGATGAACCACACAATTCGAATGGCTTTCTCTTCAGTAGGGATACCTTCTCGACTAGAACCGGTCGGGTTGTGTCGCAGCGACGGCAAGCGACCTGATGGTGGCACTTTGGTTCCATGGAAGGGCTGCAAATTGCTGTTTGGGACGCTACCTGCACAAATCCTCTAGCGGCGAGTTACGAGGACAAGGCAGTCATTCGGACCGGAGAGGTTGCCGCCTTTGCAGAGAGCAAGAAGAGGAAAAAATACAAAGAGATCGACAATAGAATATATACCTCCGTTCCAATCGCGGTCGAGTCCTTGGGTGTCTTAGGCAAGGAAACCTCGTGCTTTATTGAAGAGATCGGGAAGATGATGTCAAAGGTCACTGGCGAACCTCGATCAACGGCTTTCCTTAGACAACGATAAAGCGCATCCGTTCAACGTAGGAATGCAGCGTGTATACTCGAATGCTTGTGCGATCAATCTGTTTCCGACTACTTTAACTGAATGACTGTACTTATTTCAAACTATGTTTTATTTTATTTAATAATTGTTTTACTTTTAAAAACAAAAAAATATATAAATCAACAAGATATTATTAAAAATAAATTATTTTAAAGGAAATATATTCCAGAGGAATATATTTGATATGATTAATTGCGAAATACAAATAATCATAGCATATGATTGCATAATTAATATTTATAACATAGATATCTGTGTAGGTAACGATGTAAACATTTTAAAATAAATTATACATATTTTTAGAACAAAGTTAACACGATAGACTAATTTTGAGTTTTTTCCATTTATAATTTTGACTATGTTGTGCTTCACTGATATCTAGCTGCCAATTTTACTTAAAAATCATGATGCAGAGGCCTTGACACAGTGAAATGATCACCGATTAGGGGAAACTCGATATGTTATATCAAATATTTGTAGGCAATACGGTGCAACAATTTATGAAACAGCATTAAGAATGCAACTCTCTTTTCCGTTCACTGATTCCGTATTTTTAAGGTATTCATGTTTTTATGTTTATAGATTGGTTTACAGATGCCATTAATAACTTATCGTTAAAAATTATTAAAATTCAGATTATATTCATGAAGATTCGCATTTGTTTAAAGTTTCACGAACCAACTCAAATTTTGTTTGTTTTCAAACTTTATATGTTCCCGTCTTCGGTTAGATACAATATTTCTGTGCAAATAATATATAAAAGTAACGAAGTTACAATATTTGCCTCTATCGACAAGTAATTCCTCTATGCGAGCATTCAATTTAATCTGCTAGTACGAGTAGCGCTGATTAGAATCCGCAGTGTTTAATTGCTGGGATTTAGTTCTAAGGAGTAGTTTATTTAACTAAAATGGATTAAAGCTTTAATTATGATCATGTAATCTATATTATCCTTCTCGGAAATATTCCAAAACATTGGAATCATTAACTTCTATCTGCAACGGATTGGTGTTGTTTCAATAATTCAACTAATGTTAAACTCATTGCTTTTCAAATGCTAATGAGGATAATATAATGATACTTGTCATCCGGTATTAACGAATAAGCGCGGTACTTTTCTTTATATGTGAAATCGATGAATTTAGATATACGAATATCTAAATACGAATATTTAGATATATATTATATTTAATAATATTAAATTATTAATGATTGATGGAATTAATAAAGATCAATGATAGTTATATATAATTAATAATTATAATATATTAATGATAATTATATATAATTAATAATTATAATACATTATTAATAATTGATGGAATTAATTAAGATCAATGATAATTATAAATAATTAAGGCAATTATATAATTATATTATTATATTATATACTACTTTCACTATCGACATAATCTTTTATCGCTAGATTATTAAAAACAGGTAAGAAAACGAGTGTTAAAAAAGTGTTTATATAAAAGTTTGAGTATTAAAATGCCGTCTTATGGTTATCCATTATTTTGTATTTATCCATTATTTTGCTAATGCCGTTTTAATACAGGATAAATATAAATAAATTATTAATAATTGATGGAATTAATAACGATCAATGATGATTAATTTTTATAAAGCAGCTATATGTAATTCATATTACATATTATATGTCATATTACATATCATATTACATATTATATATAATTATTGGCAATTATATAATTATATAATAATTATATAATTATAATACATTATTAATAATTGATGGAATTAATTAAGATCAATGATAATTATAAATAATTAAGGCAATTATATAATTATATATACTTTCACTATCGATAAAATTATTTATCGCTAGATTATTGACATTATTGACATAATTTTTATCAGTAAATTGTTTTTTGTATATTTATGATGAATTTTTTTTCTCTTGAAAATTTTTAATTCTTAATTCGACACGAATTTTGCAAAATTATTTATTGATTAGATCAGTAGCGATTATATTATGATGACCAAAATGATTAGATATAAAAATTTTGTAAAACTGATTATTTGCTTATTTGTTTTTGAATGTAGAAAATAATGAGTCTAACCAAATACTTAAATTGTATTATACTTCTGTATAACTGCAAAAATGCTCTTACGTGTCGAATCTCAAAAGCGGTTGTTAATTCCGAAACACTGCGTCCAACTGATATAAACATTTTCGATGTCAACACATCAACAGTGAAGGTAATTTTAGCAGTAATAGTGTCGAAATTAGGTAAAAGATTATATTTAATTTGGATATTTGTCGATTGATTTTAGATGCAAAAATGTAAAAGTTTTCTTATTACAAAAAATATACAGAACCTGACAAACTTGACAAAGTTTGACAACTTTCAAACAACTTTTTGTTTTTTGAAACTTTATAACAAAAGTTTCAAACAACAAAACTTTTTTAAAGTGACTTAAAGTTTCAAAACTTTCCTAAAGTGTCTCCAATTTGATATGCATTTTGTTTATTGTCCTGGTCATTTATTTCATCGTTCTTAAATGTAAGAAAAATTCATTTTATTTTATTAAATACGACAGGTCGCTGGTTGATTTGCCATTAATTGAACTTTTTGTGTTCTTTTCAACAACTTCGAATTCAACATTTTTCTTTTGAGTTAACTGTAAAATTATCTTTACGTGTGATAAATGATCCAGGAAAGAACAAAAGCTTTTAATATTCATTTTTCTACGTATGAATATTAAATAAAATATTCTGGTTAAGATTCTTCGCAGTTTATTTGGCTAAGAAAAATTAAATTCATGGTATCACAGTCAATGAAAGTACATGATATTTTACTGTTATAAATGGAATTTGATGTAATACTTTATTTGAAACATTCGATAAACTGAATTAACTGCTAATTTAAGTGACACGAATTATACATTAGGTGTTTAAAGGTGTTTGAAAGTAAAGGTCTTGAAAGTAATATTTGATGTAAAAGAAGTGGCTTTTTGTATACTTGTTTTGCATCATAAACGGGTAAAAAAACTGATTCAATAATAACAAAAATATCTGCACATCTTATTTTATTGTTAAAATAGACTGTTTGTCATAGTATTCGTCTTAATTATAAAGTATTAAAGTATTCGTCTTAAAGTATTAATTTTGATAAAATAACTGAACATGTATGTACCCATAATCTAAAATTAATTGAAATTTATTAAGATTATTATATCCAAATTAGTAGATTAAAATATAATATCGATTTATTAAATATGTAGTAATATAATTATTTAATGTTTTATCGAATAATATATAATATTTAATATTTAATGTTACATATTATTACCTTATACTAAGAGTGTTTAATTCACTATTTTTATTAATATTTTATTACTATTTTTTACTGATAAATTCGTTTGTGTTTAGGAATCAAAATCGATTCCATATTCTCTAATATTTTCGATTACATGTAATTCTATTGTAAGTTGAACGAGTACATTTTTAGAAAATCATTGTATTTTAAATATTGATGTCACTTTTCAGGAGCGTATTTAGTAATTTATTAATACATAAATTTATAAATAATAAATTTATTAATTTATCTAATTTATTAAATCGAATAAAATCAATTTTTTATTGATTTTATCTAAATATTTTTAAATAATGAATATCGACTGGTTTTAATTAATAACAATCGATAAATTGACTATATTAATAATAAATTGATTAATTTATCTGATTTAATTAATCGAATTCAATTATATTTTATCTAAATATTTTTAAAAAATGAATATCGATTGTTATTAATTAAAAACAATCGATAAATTGATTTTATTAATAATAAATTTATTAATTTATCTAATTTATTAAATCGAATAAAATCAATTTTTTTATTGATTTTATCTAAATATTTTTAAATAATGGATATGGAGTGTATTTAATTAATGACAATCGATAAATTGATTTTATTAATAATAAATTTATTAATTTATCTGAATTAATTAATCGAATTAAATTATATTTTATCTAAATATTTTTAAAAAATGAATATCGATTGTTATTAATTAAAAACAATCGATAAATTGATTTTATTAATTATAAAATTATTAATTTATCTAATTTATTAAATCGAATAAAATCAATTTTTTTATTGATTTTATCTAAATATTTTGTTGATATCTATTCTTAATTTTAATCAAGTGCACAATTTTTAAATAAGATCATTATATCCAAATTAGAGGATTAAAATATAATATCGATTTATTAAATATGTAGGAATATAATTATATAATTTTTATATCAAATAATATATAATATTTAATGTAATACATTGTTTATTAATTATAAAAAATATTTTAAATTTTGATTATACATGTTATTGTTATGTAAATATAAATTAGATAAAATCTTATATAATCATTTATTATTTCTAATTGTTTATCTTTTTTATATTTTACATATACTATAAAATACGTAGATTCATTTAGAAGATCTGATTACATATGAAATATGCAATCTGTAATCTTTTATATTAAAATATTTATAAATGCATATTTATTAAAGATATAAAAGCATATAATAAAAGATCTTATGATTACATAAACAATATAAAACATCGATTCTTCAATTTCATTAAGGACAGAAATTCATACATTGAGAATGATAATGCAATTGGATATATTGAACAAAATATGCTTCATTCTCATTTATTTGACCTATCGATTGTGATTGATGTATCATACAACGGCAATTCTGATGGTAAGTGTGATATATCTCGTGATCCGGACGTTAGGTAACTTCATCTAAAAATTGTTACATTCTAATCAATTTACCACTTATCAAGTCCACTTGCATTTCGAATGGATTGCATTAAGATAGAATTAGTAGACCTTTTTGATTTGAAAGGTTTTGCTCTCATAATATTTTGTCAAATAATTTGATGTTTACAGACCAACACGATTATCAATGCATTTCACCATTACCCGTTCTATTTAATTTCGAATTTGCCAAAATCTATATGCAAATGTATAGCTCTACCAACTTACTGTTCAGAAATAGGTATTATGAATTTCACATAATATTTAATCTTTTAGTAATGTAGTTTTATACTTGATTTCAATTTACTGGATCCGCTGTTTATTGACAAAATCAGTTCAACGCATTATTCGAATGATATTTCAGTTGATTGCTTGAATAAAATAAGATTTCAAAGAATATTACAGTCTCCACATCAACATTTTGTTTTGTCTGACGAATTATTTATGTACACAAATAGTTTCTTCAAAAGCTCAGTAACACGCTTGGTAAGTTTTAAAAATTCTTGATTGTAAATCGTACTAAGATATTATCATTTTAATTTCATTTATATTTTATTAAACTTGACTTATTTTATATGTAAATAAATTTTAACGAATCATTTAATTAAAATTTCAAATATTACTTTTTAGCCATCAAATGTTTGGCACAGGTATAATCAGCCATTACATTATAGCCATCACAATCGTATTCAAAATTATAAAAATGTATTTTTCAAAGGATCCTGTGAGAATGCAAGCAACGACAGCATGTAAAATTTCTGCTGAATAAAATTAGGATGATCATGAACGAACATAATTAGTTTAAAGAAGCTAGGCCCATGCTACAACGTTAGCAAATTCTTGGCACAGGTATAACCAGCCGTTACATTATAGCCATCACATTATCCTAGATTATATTATATATTATAATATATAATATACATTATATTATCCTAGATATTTCAAACACTTTTCAGTATGCCATGCTAACACAACTGGTCAACTTTGTAACGTGCGAAGAAAAATTAAAAATAGACCTATAATCCTTATTATGATACAGAATATTTATCTATCACTCATGACTAGTTCTATCCAAAATTGCTCCGTTGTTTTCTTTCGTAGATAGTTTTAAGCTTCTTTGTACAATTTGAGTAGAGAATATATGATTTAGAAACACAATGTATATATAAATTTATTTATATATAAATCTATATATACATTTACTTATATAAAAATCTATATATGAAAATATGTAATCTTAAGAGTTTCGTTTGAATCAGTATTGCTCGAGATTGCGAATAGTAATTCTTTCCATATGTTTGAGATGGTGTTTGAATCGAGCATATTCTTCAGCCTGCAAATTCTCGTCACTACTAGACGGTCATGTGATAGCCGAACGTCATCGTTAGTAAGATGAACTATCATATGCCGTTTTGGCTGCCTCTGTGACATTGTAAAAATGCATTTCCAACATTCAGCTGAAATTGTGGGTGGCGTTAGTTCTTAAATCCTACAATTTGCAATGCCGACAATCATTAACAACCAGAGGATCAAACTTTCGGATGCTTGACTGTCATGATATCTAATTCCATACACCCTAGCAACTAGGGTGTATGAAATATCATGAAGGAAGGATTCAGTAGCTGGTTTTCAAAGCGAAAGTCACCTAATGTGACCTAGCAACTATTCAACTCATAAATAAGCATACATCAAAGGATCACCAGTCCCGATTTCAATCAATCTTTATAATCTCAAACGATACAATCTATATATCTTTGAATAAGTGTTCGAATCGAGCATATTCTTCAGCCTGCAAACTATCGTCACTCCGAGACGGTCATGTGATAGCCGGCAGCCATCGTCAGTAGGATAAACTATCACACGCCGTTTCGGCGTGTGATAGTTCTTAACTCTTAAGAACTATATATATAGTTCTAACTCATATAAATATATATAATTTGTTGTTACACCTGCCCTGGGACACACAATGGTGTACTCGTAAATAAATCACTATGTTTTCCTCATGAAGAGGCATAAACACCAGGCAGCATTCTATATATCCTCATCAGATCAAGAAATAGAACCGAATTTTTCTCGCAATATTCAATAGTGATTTATTTACGAGTACACCATTGTGTGTCCCAGGGCAGGTGTAACAACAAATTATATTTTATATATTTGTACACTTTAAAGTGTCCCTGTAAAACAGCATTTCTATTAAAAGGAATTTAGTGCCTGATGCATGGTTAAACCGCAATACGCACTGCCATGCACAGAGCTTATGCTAAATTTCCTCTGATGATTCAGATTAAGGGTAGTTCTGTTTTTCGAGCTTTAGACATTGTTTAAGCGTGTGTTAAGGTGCCTATGGATGATTATTAAAGTCACGGTACTGATGAGCTCCGTTAGAGCGAAACGCGTATACCGTTGTTGAAGTTTGTCGTCACACATAGGATGACTGGGCATACGTAACGACTTTGAATATTGCGAGAATAATTCGGTTCTATTTCTTGATCTGATGAGGATATATAGAACGCTGCCTGGTGTATATGCCTCTTCATAAGGAAAACATAGTGATATATGTATATATATAATTTTATATCTTACTGTGTTAAAGTGTGCTCCGGGAGCTCATGATCTTCAGTTTCATAATTGTAAATGTTGCTAAAGACCGGAGTTCGATTACAAGTAGAGCAGACTTCATATCACTCCTAGACGAGCTGATGGTAGCCGGCAGCACTCATCAGTAGGGTGAACTACCATCAGTCGTTTCGGCTGCCTTGTAATATATTAAATAGGAATTTCTAAGAATTTGCTAACGTGGTAGCATGGGCATAGCCTCTTTAAACTAACCATGTGCTTTCCGGACCATCCTAATTTTATTCGGCAGGAATTTCACTTGCTGTCGTTGCTTGCTTTCTCACAGGATTCTTTGGAGGATACATTTTTATAATTTTATATCTGGATGTGTTAAACTGTGCTCCGGGAGCTAATAAGCTTCAGTTTCATAATTGTAGATGTTGCCAAAAACCGGAGTTCGATTACAAGTAGAGCAGATTTCCTTATCACTTCTGGACGAGCTGATGCCGGCTAGGAGTGACAGCAAGTGAAATTCCTGCCGAATAAAATTAGGATGGTCCGGAAAGCACATTGTTAGTTTAAAGAGGCTATGCCCATGCTACCACGTAAGCAAATTTTCGGAAATTAGTCGTCTAAACAGAAAAAAATATCAAGTTAAAAGTTTGAGGGATAATAGAAAGAGGATAATTGAATCTATGTTACAGTTTGCCATTACAACATTGGTAGTTGAGTTTATCCATAAGGTACGGTATGCCGTTAATTGAGCAATCCAAAATGCTTCCCTCTTTTTGCGTAATTTCGCATCGTCTAAGTTGCATTCAATTATAGTGTACTTGAAATATTCCTCGTTCCCATCATCACCATATTGCAACGCATGGTTGACCGCACCATTAGTATTCAATCTTTTCTTTATATGACATCTACGATTATTTATTCTTATATTTAATTGAGTCGATGTCTCACCAACATACTGTTTAGCGCATTTATCACACAAGTTGCGACGTACACACAATTTCTAGTTGCGCATTTAGCATCAGTGCGTATTCTATAACTCAACGTTGTAACTACACTATGTAAATGATCGACTACTGGTACAATCGCACAGGATTTACATCGCGGTCGTTTACAAGGATGACTGTGATATGAATGATTAATATTATCCGCGTATTTCACTTTTGACCGAACCATGATGTCCCTTATTTTCATCGTATTTTTAAAAATCACTATTAGAGGTCTTCCATCTAATCCTGTTTGCCTGTATGCTCTCAACATATTTCGCTGCAAGACATATAACGCTTGATGATAAGGAATTACACATACAGCTCGTTGTGTCTGTTTATTATTTCTGTTGTTTAGACAGAAATAATAAATTATATAACAAATTATAAAATAAATTAAATAAGATATTATATATATTGGTAGTGCGAAAAATCGCTTGAAAATGTTGTCCAGGAGCCAAAACTGGCTACGATTGATTTTAAATCCATATGAGCTGCTAACAAACTGGACTTCGATCATCAGCTCCATCAGTTTAATGTATCATTCCGAGACGCCGCTAACCACCCAGCAGTCATCGTCAGTCGGATGAAGTGGTTAGGGTGCGTTTCGACTGCTTTTGTGATAACTATATATATATATATATATATATATATATATATATATATATATATATATATATATATATATATATATATATATATATATTTTATATATATATATATATATATATATAGATTTTATCGTATGAGATCATGAAGATCGATTGAAATCGGGACTGGTGATCCTTTGATGGATGCTTATTTATGTAATGAATAGTTGCTAGGTCACACGAGGTGACTTTCGCATTGAAAACTAGCTACAGAATCCTTCCTTCATGATATCCAATTCCATACACCCTGACTACTAACGGCGCCATTGCCACATCCGTTTTCGTTTCGCCCGCTTTTTGCCACATGTTGGTAGCCCCGGGCTCGTCAGAAGGCTGTCTCCCAACTCTTCGCCTTTTGAAATTTGACTTATCCGAGATTCGAGCTGTCGCTCTCCGTACTTGGCTTGCGCTCTTGACTGCTAGGCTACGAATCCAGGATTACCAGATTTCACACAGTATATGAAACCTTCCATCATGATCTCCAGAAACTGCATTGTCCGAGATGCTCTCTGTTATGCTTATTATAGATTTTATCGTATGAGATCATAAAGAACGATTGAAATCGGGACTGGTGATCCTTTGATGGATGCTTTTTGTAATGAATAGTTGCTAGGTCACACGAGGGGACTTTCGCATTGAAAACCAACTACAGAATCCTTCCTTCATGATATCCAATTCCAACGAAAACGGCTGTGGCAATGGCCTCGTTAGTAATCAGGGTGTCTGGAATTGGATATCATGAAGGATGGATTCTGTAGCTGGTTTTCAATGCGAAAGTCACCTCGTGTGACCTAGCAAGTATTCATTATATATGTATATATGTATATATGTATATATATCTAGAGTATCAGGACTGCCGTCTGCGATCATCGAAGACCAACAATATGTGAATAGAATAAGAGCAGAAGACAGGAACAATATTTTTGTTAAAAACGTTTCAACCCTTCCGGGTCTTCGTCAGTTTATCTACAACACAAATACAAATTAAAAAACTACACGCAGAACAAAAGGAATACACGCCAAAGGAAAAACGAAACAAAACCGAGAATTGTTAGCCTACGTCTCGCCATGTGTAAATGTGTTTATCGTCGTTGATGCCTGGGTGTACGTCGGTGTAGAGCTTTCCTATCCACTTTTGCTCCACCGCTTTTTGTTATGCCTCATTGTCCACGATATCGAGAATCTGGTAGCTCATATCGTGATCATTTCCTTCTTTAATCACATGTGAAGCTATCCCGTCTGCCTTCATCTCTATCTTAATGTGGTGTCTTCTCTTATTGAGACGGTCTTTTAACGCATGCTTCGTCTCACCAACGTACTGTACGTGGCACTTTTCACACGTTTCTAAATACACCACTCCCTTTGTTTTGCAGGATGCATTTTGTCTGATCTTGTAGTGCCGCTCTGTTACACTTCCTATAATCTCACTGTTTACATTGATGGCAGGGCAGCACTTACACCTCTTGTCCTCACACCTGATTGTCGAATTATCTTGTTTGTCTCGCGCATTTAGATCGCTTCGCACTAGCGCTGATTTAATCGTGCGCCTAGACCGGTAGTAGACCTTTGTCCCTCTTATCTTAGACCCTGTCTGGCAATTCACCGTTTGTGTCAACCTCCTTACATCGGTGTCGAAATACCTCAGTGTGGGACAATAGTCGGTTACAACCATTGTCCTATGGACATCTTTCGATGCGCGCCCTTCCTTGGGAATCAAACATCTGCTAATCAGGGTGGAGACTAGGCGTCTCTGGTAGCCACGCTTTATCAATGCTCCTGCGAGCATGTCAAGATGTTTGATTCGTGCACTGTGATCGCTGCAGAGTCGAACAATTCGACATGCCTCGTTCTTAATCATATTTAATTTCGTGGACTTCGAGTGGTTGTTTCGAGCATGAAGGTAGGTCGGCACGAAAGTCTTCTTTCTGTAGATTTCAGTCTCGATCCGCCCCCGTTTGTTTCTGTATATCTCAAGATCCAGAAAGATAGCACTCTGTCCTGAGTGGATGTCGAACTCAAGGGATCCTGCTGTAGTGAAGGCGTCTCTAAGTATGTCCAGCTCGGCGGTCGGAAAGATTGTGAAGATATCATCGATATACCTCACATATATAAGCGGCGGTGTGGTAAGCTTCCTTAGTATGTTACATTCATAGATGATTGCGTATGTCGGACCATCGGCGTCCCCATTGCGGTACCGTTCACTTGCTTATAGAGCTCGCCGTTTAAGTGGAAGACATTATTCTTTAGTATTACAGTTGCTGCCTCTGTAATGAAGTTTATTTTCTTCACACTCCATCCAGCATTTTCCATCATTTCACGCAGTGCAGAAACTCCGGCTGTGTAGTCTATCGACGTATACAGCGAAGACACGTCCATTGTTACCAAGGACTGATCCGCTGTCAAGTTTCTCCTGATATAGTCGAATTTCGTTAAGAAATCTGTAGTACTGGTTAAATGAGCTGGTACCCCATTCAATAGAGGTTTTACAAGTTCGCCAATGTGTCGACTCAGCTTCTCAGTCGCTGTTCCGTTACAACTGACTATTGGTCTTCCCGGACATGGTTGTTTGAGCTTATGTGTCTTCGGGAGCATGTAAAAACAGCCGGGCCTAGGATGCGGCATAACTAATCGCGTGATCAACTCAGCATCGACAGCTCTAAGGATAGCGTGCTTTTCCAAAAGCTCTCCCCCTGCTGTAGTTGCCAGCTCCATATCGTCAATCGTCGCAGTCTGGTAAGCCTCCTGGCTGAGATGTCGCATTGCCGCGGCGATGTATTCACTTCTCGACCATACAACAGCTTCACCACCCTTGTCACTTGGCTTTATGTCACTTGGCTTTATATATATAATATGTTGTAGAATTCCCAGCAAAAACTTGTTTTTGCCGGGAATTCTTCAACATATTATATATCATTATGTGTCCTGCGAGGATCCCAGCTGGAAGTATTTCAATTCCTGACGATATATATATATATATATATATATATATATATATATATATATATATATATATATATATATATATATATATATATATATATATATATATATATATATATATATATATATAATTTGTTGTTACACCTGCCCTGGGACACCAAATAATGTACTCATAAATAAATCACTATTTTTCCTCATGGCAGTGCGTATTGTAGTTTTACCATGTATCAGGCACATTTATCATTGCTTCAATAAACTTAACAATCATTTTTTAGTGTTTATTAAATATAAATAATCGTTCGCTGACAAGTGCATTAGCTTTTAACGGAATTCTATGAGAAATAATTAAATTGATTGCGTTTCGAAAATACTTTTGATTAGGTAATACAAAAGTATTTACTATAAATTAAAATTATATCACGAGATATTTTTTAAAAGCATTTAATGTAACAGTTTGAAACCCTATGTTTGTGGGATATGATCTAATTAACTCAATTTATCGTTAATTTTTGGTTAAGAATTAGACTACAATTTGTATAAGTTTAAGTAAAAGAAGGATTAAAATCTATGGATGAAATCAGTATTAAACATTAGTATCAATCGCTTTTTCTCAACAACAATTTATATAAATTTATATAAATTTAAAATATATAAATATAAATATTTAAAAATATAAATTTATATTGTTTTTATTCTTAATTTTTATTTTCTTGTAAACAGAATTTAATGCTAATTAAATGAATTAATGCTAAACTTTGTTAAATGAATAACAAAATAGATTTGACTGTCACAATATTATTCGCTAGATATCTAATTATCTGGCACAATTAATCAATGAAATATTTATTAAACTGACAATTTAATAGTTTAAGACGCATATTTGAAAAATAATGTGATTTTTAATTTTAGTACAAAAATTGGTTTAAACACATAATTCAGAGTTCCTTTACTTGTAATTTGGAATGGCTTCGTCGTAGAAAAATAAGTAAGCATCAACAGATTCGAATTCAAAAATACATTTTTGTTGCAAACCAAGTAGGGATATATACAAAGAAAAAACACTTGAATATATTTTTCTACAGGATAGCGTTTGGTTATTTTCTCATAATCAGTTTAGTCTTCTGCTATATGACATATGTCAACCTTTATTGATACCATCACACACTGCAATGAACCTTCTTGTAATTGGCTTCTCCCAAACGGGTAACCAGCTTGCGTACCAACTTGGCGAATTTAACGGTAAAATGGATGCATGTGGCGATTTAATAGTTTCTAAAAATTTTATCAAGGTGAAGTTCGATTCGTTGAATTACTGGATAATAACCGTTTAGATATATGCTCATTTGTACACCAAGAAACAGGCCTTGATAATAAATATTTCTGTGAAATTCTAAATGGCGATTTAGCATTCGACACAGCTTACTTTTTAGTAATAATGACTGCGCAATTTAGCCGGAATGTAAATGCAGTGGACAAGCACTTATTCATTATTCAATTTCAATTTCTGGCAGGTTTGTTAATATTAGTTGTTCAATATCGAAAAAATAAATTTTCATTATAAATTTTCTCTGTATTCTTTATTATCGATTTGTTAAACTATAAGTCAATAATAATAGCGGGATGTACAGAGCACTCTTAAAATTAAATAATAAATAATATTTAGAATTGGGCATATTTTATAACATATTTTTAAAATTCGATTTTGTCTAATTAATTAACTAATCGTATTATGTAAAATAAGATTTTATATAATTTATATTTATATCAAATTAAAATTTAAAATTAAAGTCAATATTTAAAAGTCAGTTTAAATGTTGCATTAAATTTTGTAAACCAAATTTAAATTTAATTTAAATTAAAAATTATTTTAAATTTAAATTTTATAAACATATGACTCATTTAATAGGTAATGAAAGTTAACATAACCTTAATTATTGAAACTCTTTCGCATTTAACGTAAAAATAAAATAATTTTACAAATAATTAAACCAAAGTAACAATTGTCATAACAATTTTGAATATAAGCGTTAACTTCAATTACCTTACAATGATTATATCTGATGTATTGATGTTTTGTAACATCAACACAAATGGTCAAAGATTCATTTTTTTGGATTGATCGACTGTTCGTGTTAGAACAGTATTAATTCTAATGAAGTAGCATTGATAATTATAATTATAAAAACTGATTAAATCTAATTTGATAATCAAATTTCAACTGATTAAGTCAACTATTTTTACTAATTGTCATTTAAAAATGACTAATTCTAAATAATGTTATAATTTCTTCGATGGAGAAATAGCTGGCAAAAAACATTCTAGATCTAATTATTTTCAGCATTTTATTCCCAAAAATATTAGCACTCATTTGCTTAAAAGTGAAATGTTTAATGTAGATGGTTTAAGGTATTTACTAATTTAGGTTTCGAAGACTATTTTATGGCTTTTATTTTATTGTTCTTATTGAAATGTTCTCGAATGTTGCAGAGGGCAGTTGCAACTGCCCTCTGCAACATTCGAGAACATTATGGAACATTATGATGTTCCATAATGTTCCATTCGAGAACATTATGATGTTCTCGAATGATGTTCCACATTCGAGAACATTATGATGTTTTGCTCATGCTCCAGCTTGTGTATTTAGTTAACCTCATATTTACTAGTATAGTCAAATAATATGGTATTGGAATTATGCACAAATCAAACAATATTGTCCTTAATGCAAGAATTTTTATCGTTCCTTGTACATATATTTGTCAATTCACAGAAATAAGCTTAATATTTAGAACTTCAATTGAGATCGAAATTAAATAATCTTTTTAGCATTTAAAAAATCGATGTATTTCAATATTTTTTCAAATATTTAGTGAATTTAATTTCCACATTTTATTCTATTACATTTTCAGACTATTTATTTTAATAAAGAAATAATCAATTTGACGCGAAATAATTTGATTTAAGCATAAATTATTTAAATGGTGAACTTAATTGTTTATTTTAAAACGTATATTAACATAGGTTATTATTGTGATTACCACCAAAGCATTGAATAGCTTGTATATTTCGTAATAGATTTCAAGAAACAGTTTTAATCGTATGATACCCAAATGCTATTTTGAGTTGAACAAATGGTATTGGAATTATGCACAAATCAAACAATATTGTCCTTAATGCAAGAATTTTAATCGTTCCTTGTACATATATTTGTCAATTCACAGAAATAAGCTTAATATTTAGAACTTCAATTGAGATCGCAATTAAATAATCTTTCTAGCCTTTAAAAAACCTGACAGAACATATTAGTTTCTTTTAAAAGAAAATTTCCACAATTCTGTATCAATTTCCTCAAGAAATTGAATACAAATTCTTTAGAATAATATAATATACGCTTTTTCTCTTTGATATTATTTTAAGATTTTCAATATCGCAAATAGTATAAATCCAAAAAAAGTTATTATCCTCGTTTTCTCTTTACTCTATTTCTTTCAATTTATTTTAATTATTAATTAATTTAATAACTTATTTCCATTTAGTTTAAAGAAATTGTTCTCTTTTAATAAATGTAGAATCATGGAAAATTAACCCGGATATTTTACAAATTCATGACGTTATTATATTTGGTTCAAACAATATTATGGAATATTCTTCAGAGCATATAACAGTTAGTGACATTAGAGTCGCACGATGCTGTCCCGAGATCGTTTATCTACTTGGCGATTCGCTATATGAATAGTAACAATAAAGATTAAATGGATATATTTCAGTTTGCGTTTTAGCCATTTGGACGCTGAAGTTCTGATCGATCTTGGATTTGTAGAAAGACAACGATACAGCTCTAGTGTAATAACATCTCTTGCGTCAAATCTTTGTGGAAACTGGGCTTCTATTGGATTTGGTACAACTAATTATGGCGCAGTAAGTTTATCGTCACTTATTCTTAGTTTCTTAACCTTGCTAATTTATTCATAGAATCAGTCTTTTGTTATACACGGAAGCGGTCCTTATTCTGGTATATCAATCAAATCATATGTTCTACGAGTGCCAGTATCACATCAATTGGTTTCTGTTTTTGTCGATCTAAACAATGACATTCAATTGGTAACTTATTATGTAAAAACTTAATAGTTTAAAACTTAAAAACTTAATATTTTACGCTTCAATTCTTATGTAAACGTAAAATAATCTATAAAGTAATCTAAGGATTATACATTGATAATAAAGTTGATGTACGCATTTAAAACAATATTCTTTATCTAACAAAAGGTGATATATGTAAAACGCTTATTACACTTATTTGTTGCAATTAATTAATATGAAACTAGTATTTTCAATTTGATCCTCTAGTATTTATGCCAATGTAATGACTGTGCCAATGTTGTTGACTCATAAATGCAAGTATGTTCGTGTTGAACATTCCTTTATGCTCAAATACAAATTAGAATTAGTATTTTATTGTCAGTTTAGCTGTAACAATCAAATGTATTGTTCTCTTCACATTTTGGATACTCGGAAGATCTTACTCATGCGCTGGCGAATACTTAACACTCTCAGTCGCATTTACGTGCTCTATTTCTGCGTGAGCGATAATAATGGTCTATGATGATTGGTCATAACCTCTACATGTTATAGTCACAAGGAAACTTTCAATTCATTAAAGATAGTTGAACAGAACAGTTAATGTAGTCTAGATTACCATTTTTTAAATTGTTCAAAGATAAACATTTAATTCAGTAAATTAACATTTCTTTAATATGTTCAACGATCATATGTGAATGACATTAAATATCTTATGTTTTATTTAGTTATTTTATAACAATTGCTATGGCAATATATCGTTTCATGACGGCTTTTACACAACATCTTTACGGAAATACAAGAATTATCAGTAAGCTATTCTTTAAAAACAATTTATACTATGTGTGCTACTTGTTTAATTTTTCTTGAATAAGATACTCATTAAAATTTATCATATAAATAAAATTCTCATATTTAATTAATCTAGGAGGGACAACATCAATCTGCATGGATTACATTTTGCCTCTATTTTATCAATTAGAAATATGCACAAATTTAATTTGTCTTGCTTTAAATTTGAAATGTTGAATAAATGTATTTAAATATTTCACTAATGAAGTGTTAATGGATTCTGAAATAATTTAACAATTGATAATTTAACTTTTAATTACATATTTGATTTTGACTTTGTTCTAAAAATAGTTTTAGAACTAAACTTGTGATGATTCTGAAAAAATTCTGAATATTAAAACTGCATTTATATTTTTTTTAAAACCATATATTTTTATAATTCTATAAAATTCAATACAACTTACCAATGAAACACTAATTTATTTTTATATTTCGCTTCTGCTAGAATGTCCAGAAACAAAACTTATTTTTCTGATTGCACCTGACAGCAAATTATAAAATCAAATTAGATTTTTTGATCCCGCTTTAAAATTTCAAATTACAACGATATATCAACATCAGTTATTTGTATGCAATAATTAATAGCAATCGTTTCTTATTTGACTTTTATTTTAAATTTCAATTTTTACTTTACGTCATTTCATCTTCATGACAGAGAGGAAATACAAAGTTATTCCACTTTATAAAAGACGTCTTCAAAATCAAATATATAATTATAGGATAAATTATCAATCGTGAAAGTATCTCAGAATGCATTAACAATTCATTAGTGAAATATTTAAATACATTTATTTGACATTTCAAATCTTTTACGTCATTAGCATGTATTTGCCTCCGCTTCTATGTTGAGACGATAAATAGGGGTCGAAACCTGATAGCATAGCAGTTCCTCCTGATGACATCTAATCCTTATTCTGATACATCGTATGTTATTAATAAAATTAAAGTTTGTAGTCACAATGGAATATCAATATTTTATATTATTATATAAATCAATTTCTATATTTATACATGTTTTAAAATAATAGAATAAGTTACTATTAATAATAGTTACTATATATAATTTTACTAGTAACAATTTTATAGAATTTGATTGTCTATTTTATAGATAATCAAATTTCATCAGAGAAAATACGTCATTATCATGTATTTAGCCCCGCGGCTATGTTGGTCGAGGAATAGGTGCCGAAACATGATAACATAGCAGTTCCTCCTGATGATCTCTAATTCTTATTCTGATACAACGTCTGTTATTTATAGTCAATTCATAACATTTGACTTTTTAATTTCAATTTTCAATTTTCAATTTTAACTTTATATAAATTACATTAATCTTATATAATAGATATTTATTATATATGAAAAATGGGAGTACTCTGTGGGAAGTTCAAGTTAAAAATTTTAAAATCTTAAAAAGTTAATTTATTAATCCTTATTCTAATACAACGTCTGTTATTTATTAGTCAATTCATAAAGATTGATTTTTATTTTAAATTACCATTTTAAATTTTAACTTTATATAAGTTATCTGATAAATAAATATCATTATTTATTTATATCATTTATTTAATAAATCTGATATAAAATTATTTATTATTCTTTAATTATTTATTATTCTTTAATTATTTATTATTTAATTATTAAATTTTTATTTAGCATTATTTTTAATTTATAATATTTTTAAAATTTGTAGACTTTGTTAGCTGATCTAAGTTGTATGTACCTAATCATAAAATTTCAGAGATTATAAAAAACTTTAATTGAATGTGTGAAAGCAAACCTATTGAATTACTTCGTGAACAGAATAACTTGATAATTGTTTAAGAATAAACTAAAAGATAACTTAAAAATGTCATTCAAATTTTATATTATGATAAACACATTATATAAGATTTTAACTTATAACTTATGACGGAGTGGAAATAAAAATTGGCAGTTTTTACTTCTGACGAATTATAAAGGATTTTAACTAGATTTCATGTATGACGAAGGGGAAATAAAAATTGACAGTTTTCACTCCTGACAAATAATCATAAATAAAAATTGATAAGTAATCCATTTTTTATTAATAAAGGATTTTAACTAGATTCAATGTATGACTGAGAGGAAATATAAATTGGCAGTTTTAACTTCTGACAAGTTATGAAGGATTTTAACTAGATTTCATGTATGACGAAGGGGAAATAAAAATTGACAGTTTTAACTTATTCTGTTAGCATCTTTATCAGTTGTTGAAATTCAAATATACGGCACAATAACCCACGTGATTTTTTGTATTACAAGCTAACACATCAATAGCACTTTGAAATATCCTTAAAGATGCTGCACAATTTATCTTTAATATGTATATTATATGAGTGTTTATTAAGTGTTTATTATATTAGTTTTTATTATATTATATATATCATATATTATTATATATGTTTATTATATTAAGCTAAGGCATTAGTTGTTGACACCATGAATCAATACTAGTTATACACTTGGCGTTTCGATAATTCAGATAGTAGCCAAGTCGTTACTTAATTGTATATTATATGTATCTATTTGCCTGAACCTGATTTGCTTTCTTAAAATATGCGATATAAAATCTTCTATCAATTTAACTGTAAATGCTTGTTATTAACAAGCATTTACATGTAAATGCATTTATAATAAAAATATATATTGCATGTATTCCAGTATATCATCACATTTACTACCATTAAAATTGTTTTTACACTTTTTATTCCCTTTTTTCACTCTAATATCAATAACTGTAAATGCTTGTTTATAGAAATGTGACATATAACAGTGATGATGACTTTGAAACAATTATTAACATCAACAGCTCAAAGGTTATATCCTGATCTCACTTTGCTATTTTCAGTTTTGTAGTATTAACTGCTTAAGTGAAATTTATTAATTAGTGATGATTTATACATTTTTACTAATTATTAACGGTAGCGACTGTTTTTGCATTTTAATAACTAACAAATTAATCAAGTATAAATTATAAGTAAATGATGAATTAAACAAAGAGATCAAAATTATAATCAAAATAAAACTTTCACGAAACGAATAATTTAATAGATTTAATAGATATAACTATATATATTTATGTATATTTAATATTCATAATTGACCTTAATAATTTTTAATATAGAAATTATTTTTATATTTAATTTTTAATATAAATATTTATAAAAAAATAAAATTATTTATTAATATAAAAATTTAAATATCATAATTTATTAACTAATTAATCAATTAGATAATCTTAATTCATAAATCGCTTAAAACATTCAATTTATATTGTTTAATAAAGATTTTAATAAAAAAATTCATTGATTTTTAAAATGATTTCATTGTTTGCTTGAATAATTAAAATAAGAATATTAAATAATAAGAATAATAAGAATATTATTTAATGCAATATTATTTAATTCGAAATGTTTAGATGTATATTAATTTTAAATACAAAATATAGATACAATTTATTTTTACATGCCCTTGACTCAACGTCGATACGAATAATAGTAGAGAAATTTTTGGACCTAATATTACAAAGTTTATAAAAAGTTTAGCTGCAAAAATTGAACCAAAAAGAAGAATTGAAATTCATAAATTTTTTAAATAAATACAAATTTCATATCTTATCAAGATTACTCAGAGAATGGGCCTTATTTAATTTAGCATTATTATTATGTTTGGTTTATTTTATAATTATATTAAATACGTAAACTCAGTTAGCTGATTTGGTCGTTACATATTGTTGCAATTCTTAAAATTTCATTATTTAATGTATTATATTTTATATTATATGGTATGCATGAATGCTCATGCAAAAATATGTTTCTTGTAAATTTAAATATGTCATCTTTACGATATAAATTAATAGTAGTTTTAGTTAATGTTAATTTAATGTTCATATCTAGATATACACCTTCTTTATCATTAATATTGGTTTTATTAAGAATAGGGCTACCTGGATAAATTTGTTCTTTAATAATCTCATCTTACCCACTTATAAAATGCCATTATTTAGCACTTAAGAGTTTAATTTGCCACTTAAGAGTTTAAATTTATTCTTTATATTATTGTGTAGATTTATATATTTTACTATTTTCTGCTTGATGATATATTTATTGTAACCTAGTTTAAAATATGTATCTATTAAATTATTTAAATGACTTTGAAGAAAGCCAATATCATTACATATTGTTGCAATTCTTAAAATTTCATTATTTAATGTATTATATTTTATATTATATGGTATGCATGAATGCTCATGCAAAAATATGTTTCTTGTAAATTTAAATATGTCATCTTTACGATATAAATTAATAGTAGTTTTAGTTAATGTTAATTTAATGTTCATATCTAGATATACACCTTCTTTATCATTTTTAGGTTTTGCTAAGAATAAGGCTATCTGGATAAATAAAAAATATTTCATATATTTACACAATTGAAACCTCGGTTTCTATTGTGTTCGTGTAAGAGCAAAATAGAAATTTGTATTAAATTTTCTAGCGATTCTTTAATATCTGCTAAATTTAAATTTGTATAAAGCGTACTAAAACAAACAGTATGAATATTTATTAAGTTAAATATGTATTTTTTACGATATAATTGTTTTAGTTAATGTAAATTTAATGTTCATCTCGATATAAACCTTCTTTATAATCAATACTGGTTTGATTAAAAATTAAACTATCCGGATAAATTTTTCACATTTCGTTATATTATAAAACAATTATTATCAAATCAAGAAAGTATAGTCAGAAATTATATTCTTCTGGGGATCTGACGGCGATCGTCTCCCTGATACCTGCCTCGTTACCTCATTGAATGGCTGCGCTGACCCTCCACAGGAATATCCCCGAGCGGTGGTCGCTGGTCGCTCGCTGGATTTTCCTTCCGAGTGATATCAATAATACTTCCGCGTTTTTTCCAAGTGTGCCAGGGATTCGACAGCTATAGGTACAAAAACCGTGAACGTGGGATTCAGGTCGCTGTACCCGAATGTGCGCTTTCTTCGCTCGGCGTCCAATGCCAAAGTGCCTGCACCTAGTAATGAACGGGTCAAATAGGAGGATGTTAGTGTGTTCACGCATTAGCAATGCCATGCGAGTAGCCTCCCACGTTCCCAAGGCACATAAGTAGCACCGTCTGGTCATTTACCATCCGTACGCAGCATTCCAGTTGGCTCCAGTGTACTCGGGTAACCTGTAACGGCGAGTGACGCTTTGATTATGGCATTCATCTGTACGTGCCGAAAATGTCGTCCGGTCGACTTATCGCAGTCCAATCCTTGCCGTCAAAAAGAATCCACCTGTGCTCTGCAATGACATCCATGCGCTGCACATATACGAATTAAATAAGCTAACTGAGTCTACGTATTTTATATTGCAAATTAAAAATAATGTAAAATAAAAGTCAAATAGTTAAATAATAAAAAATTAGTTAATTATAAATAATTGTTATAAGATTTTATATAATTTATATCAAGATGAATTATAAACTGAAATTAAAAATAAAAATCTATTTTTATAAATTGACTAATAAGTCCCAAACGTAGGCCAACTGTATTCACACGGTTTTGTCGTCCAGCCTTGTACCTGTAGAGGCGCATAGGACAGCGTCCCGAAATGCACCCTTTGCATTTCCCTCAACCGCGTGCAGACGTGCAATTTCTGATGGTTCAGATGCTGAATCCGATAGCCGTCGTCTTATCTGTTGGTAAATAGGCCTGCTCCAAGAATCCTGTCTCTGTACATCCTTCGGTGACTGAGTGGTGATAAGCGAGGACCACATTAATTTAACGTCGGCAAAGTCATGGTCACTACTGACTGGGATTAAACTGCCCGACAACAAACGCTCCACCAACCCCTGCGTTTTTGACACTGAGGACAGATAAGCTGGTAAAGCTATTTTGGCGGCGGATGTCATCCCGATACCCCCTAGAACAATCGAAAGGGTAGCCTCGGACCAAGCTCTATCGTCGAGATGGATGTTAAGTACCGCCTCAATGGATGATCGCAAAATGTTGTCGTAATCGTTAATCGATGTTCGCTTGAAGGCCGGTGTGAAACTTATATTATTAGTTTTCGACCTGATTCTATAACATATTTTTTTAGATAATGTAATATAACATAATTTATAACAATTTTGAGTAATCTAGTATAACCTAACATTACGTCATCAATGCCTCATCAGTTTGCATAGAATTTAGTGTTGACAATACTAGCTTGAATTAAATTAGTAGTTTCTATTTTACATCCAAAGAGAAATTACTTGCCTTGACTATTAATAAGAAGATTGTTTCGTTTATTGCACTTTTAATTATTTAATTAAAAATTAATCATTTAATCATTAATCAAATTATTAATCATTTAATTATTTAAATGATTTTTCTTCAAATCATTTAAATAATTTAATAGATACATATTTTAAACTAGGTTACTATAAAAATAACATCAAGCAGAAAATAGTAAAATATATAAATCAACACAATAATATAAAGAATAAATTTAAACTCTTAAGTAGCAAATTTTTATGGATGGATAATAAATAATATACTTTGCATTAGAATAAGATACTAGATAGTTATTTCAGAGGAAATACATCATTAGCATGTATTTGGCCCTGCTGCTATGTTGGGTAGAGGAGTTAGGGGCCGAAACCTGATAGCATAGCAGTTCCTCCTGATGACCTCTAATTCTTATTCTGATACAACGTCTGTTATTTATTAGTCAATTCATAAAAATGACGTTTATTTTAAATTTTATTTTTTATTTTTTATTTTTATTTTTATTTTTTAACTTGATTTAAATTATAGAAAATCTAAAAACAATTATTAATTTTATTATTTAATTATTAAATTTTGATTTAGCATTATTATGTTTTGTTTATTTTATAATTATATAACAATACGTAGACTCAGTTAGCTGATTTAATTGGTGTCATTTAGTGCTCTTCATTATAATACATATATAGTAAATCGTAATTAATTTTGCATTTAGCAAATATGGTCAAATTTTATTCACTATGTTCCTCCAGTGCACGACAGAGAAAATGCCTCCTGGCAAAATGCACAAAGTACTTATTGCAAGGCTGTTTCAGACTATATAACATCGACGATTTTCGGTTCGGCTTCAATACATTCATATTTGGTATTTATTTTTATAAATAAAGTTTCACTGCTTTTTTATTTAGAAAGATCGCAGCGTCACAAAGAAATCAGTACAGTGGACAGAGCAATCCTTACTGTATTATGTTAGTCCTGGTGATACTATTCGACTAGATATTTTAATTTTAAGCAAAATACCATTACATAAAAAAGGTTTATTGCGCCATGTAAAACAAATCGAAAACATTTTTGTGAAGATTTAGTAAAACTCAATGTTCTACATTCAACGAATGATCCAGTGAAAATCAAAGTCAGTCGTAAACGTCTTACAGCACAAAATATTTTCGAGGTAAAATTAGATATTCTTTACCCTCGAGCTCATTTGTAGACTATCATGTAAAAGCAAAATTCTGATACTTTATGGCTAATTATTTATGACACTGTATATTCACTCTTACCTTTAATCTAAATTGGCAAAAAATATGTTACCAATAAACGTACTTTACCAATGCTGATATAGGTAATTCGCTTTTAACATGATCAATATGTTAAAAACGAATGTGATTTTACGATTTTAAAATCACATTTAATTATTTTAAGAACATAACATCACCAAATTCTTCCGGATCTAGAATTTGATCTTTCCTGTTTTTATTTTATACAAACATATTATTATTGCCATTAAAAATCTATTATTATTGGTTATTTCAGATTAAATATTTTTTCTTTATGCGCCACGAAACAAATACTAGATTTTTAAGCTTCTTATTGTCAATAATATAAGTATCATGAGTCGCTCTGATCACCTACTGATTCGGTGTTGATGTCTTTTAAAAGGACTGATTACACAATGTAAAAACAATAATTTTATTCTTAGTCGTCGTACTTTTAATAAACCTCTACTTTATTATTTAGCTTATCATTAACAATCATTGATATAAGCGGTCAAAATCCGATAAAGAATAATAAAAATGGTCTATATGAGGGAATGAACACTGCTCTCTGATCAGAATTAACAAAATTTAACATCCATACATATATTTTTCTGTTATTTTTATTTCATAGAGAAAAAATATCACCAATCTGTAAAATGTTGGTCTTTTATGGAAATATTGCCTTTTATGATATTAATTCAGATTTCAACATGTTCTCATTTGAAATTGACTTTGACGAATAAACTTGCAATGATAAATATTCTTCGTGTTCTATTATTTTAAAAAGATACATATATAGTATTTTGAAGTAATGAGCAATGCTAATATAATATGTAGAAACTGATGATCGGGACAATTTTTTCTCTTGATAAATCTGGGCTCGACATCTAGGTTATCTCCATACGGGAAGTTTCTCGATTCCCCATCAGAATTGCAAATGAATTTGCTATTATATTCGATCTAATCAATGCTAGTTATAATGTAGCTGATAGCTTTAGGAACATCAGTTTCCCTGATTGTTATAGTACTCCCATTTTAATAAGCGAGAAGGACGTGGCCCGCAGATTATCGCAATTGTCATCTTAATATTCTTCAGGTTCCGATGACATTCATCCATATCTACTTAAATTATTAAGTCAACATTTTGCTCCTTCAGTTAATAGCTAGTTTCAGGCATCTTTGGATATCATGCAAATACCTTCTGAATAGAAGTGTGCAATATTGGTGCCGGTGTTCAAAGCAGGTGACAACCTGTTTAGCTGATAACTATCGAGCCATAAGCCTTACAATTCATCTGGTCAAGGTACTCGAAAAGGTTATTTACGATCACATAGTCAAGCATTTGAAAATCGCATGCCAACATAGCTATATGCAGCATAATTTCAGAAAAAGACGTTCTTGCTTTACGATCCTTTTGTCTGCGCGTGAAGCTTGGATTTAATCCACGCCCATAGGTAAGGCAGTGGATGTTGCTATGTTTGATTTTAGTTGTGCTTTCGACAGTGTTAGTGTTAACACTGGCCTAATATTAAAATTTCGAAGTTATCACATATAGGGACCGGAAGGTCCTATATTTATTCTTTGTACAAAAGTTGACGAAGACTACGAATTAAATTCTTTTTACGGATGTTAGATTTTGTTCCATACCGGCTCTTTTTGCAATTTAAATGTATAATACTTTATACATTTGATATAATACTTATAACATATAATACTTATATGTATACTTATACCCATATAACATATAATACATTTATAATGAGTTATTCTTGTACTAGTACTAAACAAGACATTTTTGTGAAGATTTAGTAAAACTCAATGTTCTACATTCGACGAATGATCCAGTGAAAATCAAAGTCAGTCGTAAACGTCTTACAGCACAAAATATTTTCGAGGTAAAATTAGATATTCTTTACCCTCGAGCTCATTTGTAGACTATCATGTAAAAGCAAAATTCTGATACTTTATGGCTAATTATTTATGACACTGTATATTCACTCTTACCTTTAATCTAAATTGGCAAAAAATATGTTACCAATAAACGTACTTTACCAATGCTGATATAGGTAATTCGCTTTTAACATGATCAATATGTTAAAAACGAATGTGATTTTACGATTTTAAAATCACATTTAATTATTTTAAGAACATAACATCATCAAATTCTTCCGGATCTAGAATTTGATCTTTCCTGTTTTTATTTTATACAAACATATTATTATTGCCATTAAAAATCTATTATTATTGGTTATTTCAGATTTAATATTTTTTCTTTATGCGCCACGAAACAAAATTGTCTTGTTTTAAACAAGACAATTAACACATAACTACCATCTTATCGGATTTCTGTCCCTTTAATGCGACTCGACATAGCAGCAGTATATGCATAAAAATAATGGATATCTTAAAAATATTATATGCATAAAAATAATGGATATCTTAAAAATATAATAATTTCAAGGTCTTAATCTGTTTTGCTGGTTCCATTAAATAATATGAAACAGAAATAAGTTTCATTTGATCCAAAATGAATTTATGCAGAGAATATAAAGTTTAAAGCGATAATCTACAAAATAGTTTTTAAGCTACCAACTCCATCATTAGCTAAAATGAATTACAAGTTAAAATTATTGCTATTTTTAGATCACATTAGATGATAAAGGACGAGTATACGAAAGTGCAGCAAATGCATACTCTGCAACATCCATTGTTCTAATAAAAGTATTTTATCAAAACGAGGAAGTTCTCAGCAAGGTAATGTAGATTTCGTCAAGTAAATTAAATGGTATATTGGTACTTTAAGGCGATATCACTTGTAAGGATATGTCCTCCTTTTATTCGAAATTTTCTTAATATAACCACGTCATCTGGTATGGTTCTTTTAACTGTCAAAAATATACTAGAACAAAATCAAGCTAATGTTCCATCAATTAATTTGGAATTTGGAAAAGGTTAGTATTATAGTTATCTATCAATAACGGGAATAACGGCATTTTAATTATTATAGAGAATATATCAATTTTTAAAATTGTGGGGTTATTTTGCTTTAAATTTTATGTATCATCAAATTTTATTTTATGTAATATTATTTCCTTTTCTTATAAGTTTAAGCTTATAATAGTTTAAATTCTTTGTTTCTCTTACTATCAAATAATTTATTAAAAGTCGCACAGTCGGGCGATTATACTATTTTGCCTCACCGTCAACAACTTGTCACATAGCCTAAAATCCTTCTGAACTTATGGTACCTCGAAGACTGCTTCCTGGGAGGCACGATGGAGGACATTCTGGCCGATATCCATAAAGTTCAAGCTAACTGAACAGAAAATAGATTGCAATTTAACTTCTAAAAGTGCGTGGTGATCACCGAAAGTAGGAATGTGAGACAAGCTATCATGTGAAAGCTGACAGGGTGCGAGACTATCAAACTTGAAGACGCCATGCTTTTGGGTGCGCCACTTGGAGAGAGCAAGCAAGCATCGACAACGCACTAAGCTGCGCAATGAACGAGCTTCATAACGCCGGAATCCGGTTGGCCAAATTGAGCATTCACGACGCCTTTGTAATTTTGTGTAGCTCAATCAGTTGACCTCCTGCTACGGAATAAAATGCATCAGTTCTTCAACACTGAAGTTCGAAGACTATTGAGCGAAATACTCAATGTACCACTATCCAACAAAGTCTTTAATTGTTCAATACTAAAGTTCAAAGACTATTGAGTGAAATATTCAATGTGCCACTACCAAACGCAGCCTAAAGGCAAGCGACCTTACTGATCCGTCTTGGAGGCATCGGTGTTTTTCAGGCATTAAAGGAAGTCATTCCTGCGCTCGGTTTATTCATAAACGACACAATGGAACTGAAGAAGATACTGCTACGGAACTGTCTGCTGTTAACCCCTCGTCCTTCAGAATCAAATTGGGAAAACACTACAAATCAATGCAAAACAGAATTTTGAACGACCATTACATCGAATCGAATATCTAAAAAACTGTGAAAGGCCGAACACTACGAAGCGCGCCAACAGAGACTTATCGACGAAGCGCGCCAACGAAGACTTATCGACGAAGCACGGACAACTAAATATCTAGCCCAACTTATCGCAGTAAAATCAAAGTGGTCCCAAGTGTTTCTTGAAGCACTACCGATCACATCCGTCGACACACGACTTGATGACCAATATACTTTTATTGCTTGGCGTTTAGGTTCCGTGTCCAATGCTTTCAACCGCATCGGTGTATTTGCGGAGTGTCGCTTTCGCCGCACAGTACTCATGCCTTAACTGCAACAGAATAACGTTTGGTAACCATCGACATATTGCGATCGACGAGAGTTTGAGAATGGGTCTCGATGCCTCGGTATAAGTGTCCAGACTCGAACCTTCAGGCTTAGATCGAGACGATGGAAAACGGCTCAACGGTTCGACTCTTATGTAATGGGAATCTGGCCGTATACTCGTTTGGGTTTAACTTGCCGAACACATTGGTTGCCAGTCATGTCGATTATGCGATGTCTAATTCCAGCGCTGTTACAGCCCACGCAGAGCAGCTCAAACGAACCAAATACAGCTATTTCTAGAATCAACAGTATTTGTCCTTAGCCATCGCCATCGGAACACTAGGCGCGATCGGCCTCAACGCATCTGCGTTTTGAGGCAGCTTGTTATGATGTTGGGGCGAACAACCCGAGATAAACGTGCATTCAGCTGACTCATGCAACGAATCAGCTCAGCCGTGCAACGAGGAAATGCGGCATCCTTTTTGGAGTCGGCTGTTGATTTATCCCTAGCATTATTTTTAAAATTTTATAGAAGAATTAAAAAACTTTTAAATCGTTTTAATAAAATTTTTATTTTAGCTTTAGATTTTACAGATTTAGCTGTCGCCTTTTCATTTTTACTTAAAATAGTTACTTTTTTCGACAAGGAGAGGTTTTATTAACGAGATGATAAATAATGAATAATAAATAATGAATTCAATTTGTTTTTTAATGAGTATAGAAAATAACATTTTTTAAAACTTCGAGGTTGTTTCGCAGAAACTTTATTGTATTGAAGTGAGTGTATTTATCTCTTTAACTCAATTAACAACCCCAGAAACTCCACTTTGGTTTAGTTCCTTGAATTAATGAGAATTCTAAGATTTCCTTTAATTCTTTTCAACTCGTAGAATTAGCACAATGTCCACTACTTCAATTTATACAAATTTAATTGTTTAAACAAATCGTAATTGGTTTTTCTGGTGATGCTTTCATAAAGAGCAGCTAGCGAAATATAAAAATAAATTTGCGTTTTAATTCTGCCCTGCAATTCCTAAACGTTAGAATAACAAGTGCTTGAGAAGAATCTGATAATATCCTTTTAACATATTTAATGCAGCCTCTTAACTTGATTGGAAGCAATCATTCAAAATTGTATGTAACTATTAATTTTACCTAAATTGCTGCAATGAGGTCTTATTCGAAGCAGTAAATTATGAGTATATTCAGTAGAGCTTGTGGAATTGTCATTTCACATCTATTTCACACCCATGCCTTATACGAATGCATCGCATGTTATTTATTAGCCAATTCATAAAAATTAATTTTTATTTTGAATTTTAATTATAAATTATATCGTTATATAAATATAAATTCTATAAAACCTTATACAATTATTTATTATTTATAATTATTTATCTTTATTTTTAATTTATTTATAGGATCAATAAGATACACTAGATTATCAAATTTCATCAGATGAAATACGTCAATTATAAATCTTAAATCTAAATTATAAATTTTTAAATCTTAATTATAAATTTTTAAATCTTAATTATAAATTTTTACGTTATTTAAATTATAACTTATAATTATAATTGAGATTGTATAAAATGTTATATAAGTATATAGTCTTATATTATTTATGTTATATAAATAAATATTTTTGATATCAATAAAATCTTGTAATAAAAATATAAAATAATAAAAAATTATAAACAATTATTTAATATTTATTATAACGCATATCTAAAAAAATAAAACCATCAATTATATATAAATATGAATAAAATTGAATTAATATTATACTAATTAATAATATAAATTTTTCCACTTAAAAAATATGTAATCCTTATTTTGATTAATAAAAATTAAATTTCATTTGAAATTTCAATTATAAATTTTTACTCCTCCTGATGATCTCTAATTCTTATTCTGATTAATAAGAATTATTTATTTTAAATCTTAATTATAAATTTTTACGTTATTTAAATTATAACTTATAATTATAATTGAGATTGTATAAAATGTTATATAAGTATATAGTCTTATATTATTTATGTTATATAAATAAATATTTTTTATATAAATATATATTGTATAAAATCTTATATTATTATTTATTATTTATCTTTATTTTTAATTTATAAAATGCCTATACTCAGTTATCTGATTTGCTCTACTGACAAGTTATTATTGACCTTTGGACTTTGTTTTACCGAGGATATAACCTCTGTCTTCGATTTGTGCAAGATTTGTGAGGCGTTGTTATAGTTTTCATTTGAAGTCGTTGTATTTTTAAAATCTTATATAATTATATAAGATATTATATAATTATATAATTAGCAGTACATAGCATTACCTCCTGATGACCTCTATTCGAATGCATTGTCTGTTATTTATAAGTCAATGCAAAAAAAAATCACTTTTATTTTAAATTTCAATTATAAGTTTTAACTTAATATAAATAAAAATAATATAAAATGTTATATAATTATTTATTTTTGATATAAAAAAATGTATTTTATTTTGATAAAATACATAGACTTAGTCTTCACATTAGAAATGAAATAAAATAAATAAAAATAAATTTAAACTCATAAGCGGAACATGTTTATGTATGGATAATTAAAAATATTATCTAGTATTATAATATAATACTAGATAATCAAATTTCACCAGAAGAAATACGTCATTAGCACGTGTTTAGCCCCACTGCTATGTTATGTCGAGGAATAGAGGGCCGAAACCTGTTAACAAAGCAGTAACTTCTGTGATCTGTAATCCTTATTTTGATACATCGGCTATTATTTAGTAATCAATTCATAACAAATGACTTTTATTTTAAATTTCAATTTGATATAAATACAAACTGTTTAAAATTTTATTTAATTATTTATCTTTATTTTTATTCATAAATAATATAAAATCCGTAGACTCAGTTATCTAATCTGATTTGTATTAAAAACATAAGTATCACCCAAAAATACCTTGCCTCAGCCAGGATTCGAACCAGGGTCGTCGCGGCCACAACGCGAAGTACTAACCACTATACTACTGAAGCCGATGCAAGCAAAAAATGTTTTTTTAATTAATTATTCTATGGATATTATGTGAATATTTACAAATTTTCATTAATTATCATGCTTGTTTACCAACGTAGATATATTAAAGCCCGTTCTTCGTTTTTCTCCAGCACCTCAATTCTTTTGAAAAATCTAAAGTTGTTTTGATCTTGAAACAGTCAAAGTTCCGATTTCTATAACGTCTAAAAATGAATAACTGATATTTATGAAAATGAACCTGACTTATTGGCGATATTTTGACGGAACGTTTTTAGAATATACATCAATTTAGAAAGCGTAAAGGTACTATATAATTCATAATTTTGATTAGAAATGTTTAGCTTAGTGCTACATGTGTAAAAATCAATTTTTTCCTCTTGACTATAAATGAGTTGTGATCATTGTTCATTTAAGCAACCAGTTTTTTGTCCAAGCCTAATGTTGCAGCTAAATTATTTTGCCAATTGATTAGTGATTGATTCATAAAATTGTGCACAAAATTGTACACATTTTTGCTAAATTTATCAAAGTTAAATATGAATTACAAATAACAATTAACAATTACATAGCCATTAACAATTACAACTTACAATTTACTTATGTGATCACTATTTTGCTAGTATTTAGAAAGCTTGTATTTAGAAATTTTCCCTTTGATAATCGAGCATAGCAAACTGAATGAGACAAAGGGGTTATATATTGGATCCTACAGTATACGGATATATCTTGCTAAACAAACATTAAATTCATATTCATGCGCGTCAAACAACGACAATAAAGATGAAGGACCATATAGGTATGATATGGTTGTTACATTATTAAAATTAATAAAGCGTTTTAATTATTTAAAATTATTTCCAAAAGTTAAATTTGCTGTAATAAAATAATAATAAATAATTCATTCTTAAACCTTTTAATTTCGGAGTAGGATTCACAAAATACTTTGTCGATTCTGTTTCAATACTGCACCGATCCTGCTACGCATTTAATATAATTATAAAATTAAAAAAATTATAAAAATAATTTTGACAAGATAGCCTTTATTTTACATTTTTTAATTGTAATTCTATGAAACAATTGTAAGAAAATTAGAAACTTATACTTATAAAAGAACAGATCTTGTTCTTAAGACATAAAAATGCTAAAAAAACTATCATGGGACGTTATTTTTGCAACAAGAAAATGGTAGAGAACCGACAATAGAGAGCTATTTAGATAATTATTTATGGAAATGCTAGAATAAAGTATGTAACAAATTTAAGACTACAACATCTATTAGGAGCGGTAGCTTTTCAGATGGATTTAATATATCTTTGGTATATTTTATAGAAATGTTATATAGATATGACAGTGGCCAGCAACAAAAAACAGAAATAAAGGATTTGTGTATATCCAGACCGATAGTTATAAAATTTTACAAGAAATTGAAAATTAGATGCCATGAGTATATGGCATAATTGAGTATATAGTATAATTCAGTTAAATAATCCTGAATATTAGGTAGTGAAGGCATAATTTGTTAAATCGACGAAACATGTTTCCGCCACAAACAGCAGCCCAATAGAGGAAGGGCGTTATCGATATTAAATCATACATAAGTTAGCTTTTTCCGAACATAAAATTAATAAATTTTTCTGAAGCTTATTTAATATCTGCTAAATCTAAATTCGCATTAGTATTAGTACTTACATCTTTTGTGTTCTAAAAATTCGTTTGTAGAATTAATATTGAAATAGTGTTTTATACTCACGACAAGGATAAATAGACTCTCTCAAAATATCGTCTATGTTTTCCCAGTTGATTCTATAGCGCGCCGACACGAGGATCTCATTTATTCGAAAAAACACTGGAACGTCGCCTAAGAATTTGGGCGGAAAAACGCTACGAAGAGCTATATGACGCGGCTCTCTACTTACAGCAAAACTTTAAACAAAGATCAAATAACAAGGATAATTGGAAGCGAGACTTTATAAGATTAATGGAGTCTGGCAAAATTTCATCAGCATCTGTGATTTTATGCGGTCAGTCTCCTGAGGAAACACTGCTACATGATTCAATTGTGGAAGGCAAGCAAGTAAAGCAAGTATTAATTGAATTGCACCTAAATGCTTCGATAGCTAACTCGGAAGCACAGATTCATAAACCATTATGCCCAAATTTGAAGTAGCATTCGACTTGATTTTTATCATTAAACGAAGATCAAATAATCAATACTAGCAAAAGAATTCACGGCAGTGCTGGTCCATCTATAGTTGATTCATTGTTATGGCGTAAAATGCTCAGCATATTTTGAATTCAATCGCGCAAACTGTTCGAGCACTGACTGATCTTGGTATTCAAATTGCAACCGAGACTTACTTTAACTTACTTTAACTTAACTTACTTTAAATAAGTAAGTTCTTACAAACTTACTTATTTACATCTTTTGTGTTCTAAAAATTTTTCTGTAGAATTTACACTGAAATAGTGTTTTATACCAGTATTAATTTCGATTATCCTACAATATTTTTGAAGTGTGCTTTAATTACTTTAAGTATTTTATTCATATAGACAGAAAGTGGTTTTAATGTACATTTAAACGCACTACATATGAACCTAGGTTTTATTGGATTTTTATGTAATTTTGGATTCCAATATAATATAGGTATAGTTTTATTATCTAATTCAACCTTTATACCCTTTTTATTCATTATAGAACAGTGACTTGTAATAATTGTTTCTAAACTCAACTCACTACGTTCATATGTTGGATTTACATTTAAATCATTAGAATTAACCTCTTTCATTAGTATATCATAATAAAGCTTTTTGCATATGAAGACAAAGTTATTACTAGCTTTATCAATAGTTGTTATTATATAGTTATCCTTTAATTTAGTAAGTTCTGTATGCGTGTTTAGTTAATAATCAATACATTGAGTAACGAAGTTTGACGTATTTGTGAAATATGTAATAAAAAAATTACTGGTGACGTTTATTAATACGAATTACTAGCTTTATCAATAGTTGTTATTATGCAGTTATGCTCTAATTTAGTAGGTTCTGTATACATTTCTTTATTAATTTGATCTTTCCTTTAATAATTGTTTGTTATTTTCATTTTCTCTCTAATTTTATCAAATATATCATCTTTCCGAATTTTTATTTTGAATTGAAATAACTAAACAAATCTGTTGTTTTTAAGTTTGTAAGTTTATACGTTTTTCCAAACATCTCATTCATCCTCGCAAAATGTGTATCGTTGGCGATTCGACAAGCATCCATAAGAAAACTCGACAGTCAAGCGAATCTACTCGATGATTCGCATAACTAATAGAAATGTTATGAAACAACTCATGGCCTATTGGTTAAGGCCTATTTTAAGAAACCTACACATTTGTAAAATTATTCTAATAAATATTGTTATAAGAAATATAAATGGTAATATAAATAAATTATACCCTTTTGATAGCACTTTCCTTAATTCACTATTTTCAATTCTAGATTATGAGTTCATTTATTTTATCAAAATTTATATTACTAAAATTATCACATTTACATTCTCTTTATTCATTCTATTTCTAGAATGTTGGTCCCTATTATAATTACATATCTTTCGTTATAAATGCGGTAACGGGTTAACAATCTACTTATATTTGTTATTTGTACATTTATTAACGGAGTTTATTAACATTTATTGCTCGAGTATGACCTATCATATTCGTTAATTAATCTTTGATTTAATGATTAAATAATTATCTGACCTATCATATTCGTTAATTAATCTTTGATTTAATGATTAAATAATTATCTGACCTATCATATTCGTTAATTAATCTTTGATTTAATGATTAAATTATTATCTGACCTATCATATTCGTTAATTAATCTTTGATTTAATGATTAAATAATTATCTGACCTATCATATTCGTTAATTAATCTTTGATTTAATGATTAAATTATTATCTGACCTATCATATTCGTTAATTAATCTTTGATTTAATGATTAAATTATTATCTGACCTATCATATTCGTTAATTAATCTTTGATTTAATGATTAAATTATTATCTGACCTATCATATTCGTTAATTAATCTTTGATTTAATGATTAAATAATTATCTGACCTATCATATTCGTTAATTAATCTTTGATTTAATGATTAAATAATTATCTGACCTATCATATTCGTTAATTAATCTTTGATTTAATGATTAAATTATTATTTGATCTATCATATTCGTTAATTAATCTTTGATTTAATGATTAAATTATTATCTGACCTATCATATTCGTTAATTAATCTTTGATTTAATGATTAAATAATTATCTAACTATCATATTCGTTAATTAATCTTTGATTTAATGATTAAATTATTATCTGACCTATCATATTCGTTAATTAATCTTTGATTTAATGATTAAATTATTATCTGACCTATCATATTCGTTAATTAATCTTTGATTTAATGATTAAATAATTATCTAACTATCATATTCGTTAATTAATCTTTGATTTAATGATTAAATAATTATCTGACCTATCATATTCGTTAATTAATCTTTGATTTAATGATTAAATAATTATCTGACCTATCATATTCGTTAATTAATCTTTGATTTAATGATTAAATTATTATCTGACCTATCATATTCGTTAATTAATCTTTGATTTAATGATTAAATAATTATCTGACCTATCATATTCGTTAATTAATCTTTGATTTAATGATTAAATAATTATCTGACCTATCATATTCGTTAATTAATCTTTGATTTAATGATTAAATAATTATCTGACCTATCATATTCGTTAATTAATCTTTGATTTAATGATTAAATAATTATCTGACCTATCATATTCGTTAATTAATCTTTGATTTAATGATTAAATAATTATCTGACCTATCATATTCGTTAATTAATCTTTGATTTAATGATTAAATATTATTATCTGACCTATCATATTCGTTAATTAATCTTTGATTTAATGATTAAATAATTATCTAACTATCATATTCGTTAATTAATCTTTGATTTAATGATTAAATAATTATCTAACTATCATATTCGTTAATTAATCTTTGATTTAATGATTAAATTATTATCTGACCTATCATATTCGTTAATTAATCTTTGATTTAATGATTAAATAATTATCTGACCTATCATATTCGTTAATTAATCTTTGATTTAATAAACAAATAATTATCTTAGGAAAACTTATATATTTCCATAGATGTTACTTTAATATTTTAAGAACACCATTTTTGTATTTGACATAGGTTTTTGACATATAATAGTTTTTTTCAGTTTTTTAATACGTATTTTATATATGCATTGTATTAGATACACTACACCACAGGTTTTATAATAAAAAAATATATTTTACCTCTTAACTAGTTTTAATAATCACATATTTGGGTAGTGAAAACGACTTTTTATTTACGTTCTTGTTTCCAATTAGCCTAGATGATAGTAGATACTTTGACGTCGTCGTATACACCAATCAAACAACCTACAATGAAGACATTGATAGTCATCATCGCTCAACTATAAAAAATGACCAGGTGTTAGTTTATCAAGACAGCATGTTACGTCGGCACGCGATTCGATGGTTGTGTTTGAAAGAAACACTCTGCATTAAGCCAATTATCCATCCGTTTAAAGATTCAAACAAATATTCACTATGCGTTCATATTACAAACCAGTAAGAAATTGTTATGTATTATATTGCTATGTCTTTCAATATTTTACAGGTATCAACAAAGACGATCACAATATGTTGCACCCTGTGCGTTCGACTTCACATTTCTTGTCCACATAAACAATAAACCACAGCTAGTAGAATTTAAATTGTTCTTTTTCTTCGTAAGTATACTATATAATTCAATTTTGAAAACTAACAAGTGACGACGAACAAAGTGCAAACCAACTTGGAAACATGCACAAAAGGCGCTTTTACATGCGAAAAAAATAATATTACGGACCCTTTTAAACCCTATAATCTAACAAGTTATTAAAGCGGCTAATTAATGTATTACTTTTCAATTTTAATGACATAAATTCAAAATATGAATTTAAATTATATTATCCAATAATACGTTCAATGCGCTCTTAAATTGTTCAAGGCGTTTAAAAATCGAGCGCAACAATAAGAAATCAAAAATTTTCGATTATTGCAATAATCATTTTCAAGTGTTATGTTTATTTATTATATTAAACAATATATTTATTATTTATTAAATAATATAATTTATTTATTATATTAAATTTTTATTATTAAACAATAGAAAAATATTGGCATGTAATGATTTTAGGTTTATCCACAAAAGTGAGCAAGAAAAATTTAAAAATAATAAAAACAATAAAAAATTTAACAATAAAATTCTAATTTAAATTCCCAAAAGCAGTGTTTTATGTCCATAAATGACAAATGATTTGATAGCTGATATGATTAAGGATATCTTTGAACGTCAGCATAGCTTAGCGTTACAAATGACCGAAGCGTTTATAAAACACAAAACGCGTTAAGAGGATAAAGTAAATACATCACTTTCGCAAGTCTTTGCGGTTACGATCAAATTGGCAAGAACCAAATTCAAAAGGTCGTTGCCCATTGTTCCTCATATGCTTACACGGTTACCATGATAAACTCTACTACATCTATGCAGCGGTCCACTAAATGATCCAGACTCATTTAGAATAATGGCAATTCTTAATCACTCATGTCATTTTAATCCTCAGTATTAACAGTGCGTCTTTCTAGTTTTGCTTAATTTGTATTGCTAGATGAGCAATATGCCTTTTGGCTAGGTCGATCGTCTTGGCTTTAGCATTAGTGAGAAGAACACTTATACATGCCATATAAAAAGGCATCTTCATTGCCTTTTGATGGGGTTTTCGCTACTTCACTATCGGATTAATGCATGGTATCACCTATTGTCTTGATGCTCCATACTGGCTATCATTATTTGACATGATTCTTTCAGAACATTAGCCCCGTACATGACCTTTCTCTTATAAATCAGGCAATACAATATTGGCCAGGCAAAAGATCAGGCAATACAATATTTCCTGACAATTCTCTTTAAATCTTTAAGCTCATCAACAGATGTAAATGACTATCTTTAAGATATGTGAAGGAATTCCTTGTAAATGGCACTTTACTTAATCTGTAATAGAGATTAATTGATCAATAACGGCTATCAGTTGAACGTCAGCATAGCTTAGCGTTACAAATGACCGAAGCTTTTATAAAACACAAAATGCGTTAAGAGGATAACGTGAATACATCACTTTCACATGTCTTTGCGGTTATGATCAAATTGGAAGGAACCTTATTCAAAAAGTCGGTACCCATTGTTCCACATATGCTTACACGGTTATCATGATAAATTTTGCAAAATAGGGTTTGAAATTTCACGAACGATCCCATTACTCTTGATGCAGGGATTGCAATAAAGCATATGACAACTTTCTTTATCATTTTACTGCCCAATAATTAAGTCATTATCGATTAGTGATCGAATAAATTAAAACTGATATATTATCGTCTGCGTTTGTCTGGCTTATTCTTCTTTTCATGTAATAAGATTATGTTTATATATTTTTAGGTTCAGCGTCGAAAGACTTCATCGCTCAGATAAATCATCCCCAGGATAATATGAGATAATACTGTTAATATCATGAGTAATGCTCTCATATGAGTTATATAGTTATGCATATGACTTAATAATGTAAACATTATATGAGTTATAGTACAATATAATTGTAATATACATAAAGTTTATCTTGTAATTTATATAATTACATTCACTAATTATTTTACTTATCTGAAATTATTGCACTATCTAAATATCAAGCACAAAATGTACTAATTACTATTAATATATTTCACCTTGATAATTAAATTTGAAAAGTTAACTGTGATGTCCGCGATTTATCTATTCACTAATTTTAACAATTAGTAGATATTTATTAATTTTTTAAGTAGATCATGCAAGCAGGCCGCTTACAAGTTCACTGAAATAAACAAAAAATTAAAAATGATGTGACTGAAGTTCTTACAACATAGCCGACGGAGGAATGGTAAAAAATTCGGATCACATTGCTAGCTTAGCTGCCTGATTACTCAGTAGAAAGGTGCGAAGCACGGATTTAAAAGTAGTGAGATTAATCTGGCAACGAAGTTTCAAGGGGAGAAAATTTTTCTATTTCATTTGGAATTTCAGGAAATTTCAAATGAGGCATAAAAATGAGATAGGAATGCAGGCCAAGGTTCGTTCGATGACGAGGAATGTGTAGCAAGAACAAATTGTTTGAGTGAAGTGTTCTGGAGAACGAATATTCAGCACCGTGCAATTCTAGGTGAAGATGAGGAAGGGATGATAAATAAGCGAGAGCGGCAGAGTAATATAAAACTCGATTGTGCACATTGAGCCAATGAAGGTTGATAAGTTCAATAAAGATGGGTCAAAAAGCCGGCGTCGAAGAAGTGTGCGTGCTGCAGTGCAAAAAAAGCGATACAGAAGGGTAGTAACACAACATTGGGAGTTTGAGAAAAGTGATATGCAATAGTAAAGATGAGGTTGCAAGTGGGATGACATAAGTGTTGGAAATGGAAAACTTTGAGGTTTTTTGAATGTGACTACGGATAATTACGGATAATAATTTATCATACGGATAATATGATAACAGGAACGTACTTTTTTAGTGTAATTGATGAGAACGAGAGAGATGAGTATACACCTACTCCGAAAAATGTTAGCGAATTCACGCAAGGAAGGCGATGGACATTGAAAAATAGAGAAGGATAAGATTAAATCTGCATAAGGGAAGGGTGGATCCAAATAACACAAGATTTCGTGAGATTTGCCACCTCTAATGGATGAAAGGTGGTGAGATAGTGAAAATGTCATCACCTTTTAAATTATTCAAATGACCTTTAATAATATCATGTATTAAATTGTTGCATTATAAATTTAATTGCATAAAATATATACAATTAATTATTATTTTCAATCGGGTTATTTAATTGCTAATATGATAATAATTTGCTAATTAAACATTTATATGATAAAGAAGTTTTACATAAAAATTGTAACGTTCTCATGAAGCTTTCTGTAAATGTGAAGTTGTACTTTTGGAAGACGAATTGTATCATTTACAAATTAACAGATAAATTAGCAGTTTAAATTAAATCTTCTCATTATAAATTTGAGAATTTGTTTCCAAATTATAGAATTTTCCAGTTAGAAAATTGACGTTATTATAAATTCGTTGTAATCGATTTCTTATTAATGTTATTTAAGTGAAAATTGAAATGCTTTAAATTAATATTAAGATCTTAATATTTAAGTAAAAAATTGCGCCAAGTAAAATATTTTATTGCTTTATTTACAAATTTTAATTAAGGTATCATTTTCCTTAATGCTTGTGTTCTCTTCTGGATTGATCAGATATGGACATTATAACCAACTGAAGGAAGAACAAAGTCGTTATAAACATCGTAATCTTAGATACAATTATTTTCAAGATTGATTTAGTGTAATAACGATGCATATTCACTGACTTAAGCGATCTTAATCCATGCTCTTCAATAATATTTTTGATTTTGTTAATAAAGATAAAATTAATTACTTTGATTATTAAGATTAAGAGAAAGTTTTGCAGATATCGTAAATGCAACTTTTATTTTTTTATTTAATTCATTTAATAACCTGGATATATTTAATTAATTTTTGCTTAAATTAAAAATTTTATTTTATATATTCTAATAATTACATTTAAATGCATTCAAATATTTTTTATTGTTATGTATTTGAGATTACATCTTTTACAAAACTATATATTTTATGTCAAATGGATACTGTTCAAATTACTGAATTTCTAAAATATTCATGGGTTTAAAATATTTTTTAATTTACATATTATTGAATTTAATATTTTTTAGAATATTTTGGATATAAAATTATTAAACATTCATATATCATATATTTATTTTTTAAAATTATAAATGAGAATATCGTATTTTTATATATTCTATAATATCATAATATAATATTATTGCTGTTGTTTTATTACATCATATTCTAGTAAATATAATATTATAATTTTCATTAAATGTGTTCATATTTAAACTATGCTTTTAAAATGTTCGATCCAACATACTTGCTAGAATGTAAATTTCTATTAAGAAATATACGATTTTCAATTATGACGATAGCTTAGATAAAATTAGCTTTTTATTGCAAATTCTGGTCAGTATTCTGAAGAATTAACATCAAAAATATACAAAATAAACAAAAGCGGATTTAAAAATAAGGCCGTTATCTCGAGTAGTCAAACTTTATGTCCATTTACAATCACAAATTCGGAATCGAATTCAAAAGATATCGGTAACATTGAAAGGACTGGATTACATAAACATTGGGAATTTTAATATCCTAAATTGGAAAGGATTTGTTTATGCATTAATAAAATTTTAAGCACTTACGTTAAAGTTAAACTTTGGTGTAAAGCCTCTATTTACGTTTCCAACATTTTGAAAATATTTGCACAGCTTGGTTCTAAAGTAGAATTGATTAGAAATAATTCAAATAATAATGATATCTTTTATCTTTATCATATTAATGATATATATAAGGAATGCCCTGCGTCCGAACCGCTGCCAGGGGTCATTTGATGACTCTCTGTAATATATAATATATAGAATAGATAACCAGACTATGAAGGAGAAAATTTATTTATTTAAAGTACAAACATATCGAATCTATCTTGATCCTTCTTTATTGTCAGAAAAACTGGAAAATATAAAGGCTTAAAAACCGGGAAATTTAATTTGTTTTTCATAATTCACTTTTAGCCTATATACTTTAATTTTTAGAACTTAATGCTATTTGATTTATCTTACAAATTACTAAAATATTACCACCATATTTTGAAAATTTAAAACTCAAACTATTAACATAATGAAATAATTTATCAAGATAATTCTAGTTGGATAAAACATTAAACTACACACTGTGTTAATGGTTGAACGAACGCTTTAAGTGAGAATAAAATGACGTTGTGCTTTTGGGCATGTACAGAATAAAATAACCATGTAATTTTGCGATTATATTTATACAGATAAGATGTTTTGAATTTTATTTGTTATCCGATCGAAAATAAAATTGCAATTATAAATTCTAAAACTGAAAAATTAAGAGTTGGCAATCAAATCAATTAGGCGTAATTATTTAGTTATGCATTTTATACAAGAATTAAATATTTACCTTAAATGTAATATTTAAATAAATATTTATAAATATTAATACTTAATATTTAAATACTAATTTTCACTACAACAAAAATGAAATTTTTTAAATATCATAATTGGCAAATGCTGTAAATAAAAAAAAACTTTCGAAAAGCCATTTCGCCATATATTGGTTCATATAGGCAGCTAACATAAATGTTTAAATGTTCTTTTTCTTACATAATTAGCGATATCTTCGTATTTTTGATCACGAAACTCCGAAGATTTGTAAAAAACGATGATTTGAAAAATATGAAACGTTGGATTATATATTGTTATAATATTATACGTAATATTATAATAATATTATACGTAATATTATAATAATATTATACGTAATATTATTATAATATTATACGTAATATTATATCTTACAAATATAATATTTTAAACTTGATTTAAAAACGATTCTTAAATACACAACAATAATTACTTTTTATTAAAAGAGAATGAAATATATTGCAATTTATCGCACAATCTACACTTACTTTGCAAGCCAATTAAATGAATGATCTAAAATACGAGTTACTCGATCTTTTTTATTTCTCGTTGCTTTTGCATGACATTTTTTATTCATATGGTGTTTAGTTAATAACTTTTCATTAGTGGCTGCATTATTCGAATTTATTGACAAAACACAATATTGATCGCTACAGCTTTCGTTCATGATAGTGCAAGCTCTGTAGACGCCAAACGGGTTACAGCAATCTTCACTTAGTGACCATGTTTCTTTCTGATTAGATTTTCTTCTTAAAAGACATTTCCATTCAAATAAACAGGTTAAAACGCATGACGATAAACGATTGATGCCATGTAAGTGATGTATACTTTTCCACAAATGTTTACTATTCATATACCATACTAGAAATGCGAATATTCTAAATATGGCTATTTTTTCAGTATTTGTCGCTTCCATCAAAATGACAGTATCGTGAAATATTAACAAATGATTTATAGACATAAATGATAAAATAAGTTTTTTTGAAGGTATTTTGGCAGTCGAATTCTTCCAGAGACATCGATTAGGAGAGCGTTGTAAAGCATTTTGAATAAATACACTGGCATCGTTCGCATCTAAGTTATCACAGTTAATCATCGCTGTTAATTTATTACAATGAGAATGAACACGTAAATTGCAGAGTCTGATAACATCAAAGATGAAGATACTAGTAACAGCAAACGCAATAATAAACAATATCATCACCAGTGATATTATAATTACTTGTCCCTTAATAACGTTGCTATGGCCAAATTGTGATATCGATGGATACTCTTTGAAAAATGCAAAAAATCTAAATCTATCTATGGTAATTGACAGAATATCTGCACTATTATCAGTACACAACGTTAACGTTGAATCATCTAATCTACAAACAATGAAGCTTTCACTGCCTTGTTTTAATATACGTATGACTGTACACTTTCTGCATCGCCACTTAAGCGACAAAAATGATCGTATATTGGAAAGAAATTTATAATCATAACCATCGAATACGATACACATGAGGTCATGACCACATTGATTAAACCATGCATGTTTAAAAGGCTTGACGTATGTCAATCCTCCCGAAACATTGTGTACGAATCCTTCTGCGTAAATACTGAGATTTAGCTTTATTAAGGGTTCTGTAAAGTTAATTTGCGGCGAATCGAAATAATAAACTGATCTATTCGTCCTTAGCTGAAAAATTGATAAACATTTAAGGAACCTTTTGAAATAAAATTTATTTATAATTTATTACATTGTCGGACTAATTTAAATAGAAAAATCATTCAATTATTTAAAATATTTGCGAAATTTATTAATAATTTAGCAATTTGAATGAATCATTGAAAAATTAGGATTTAAAATAATTAAAAATGCTTTTAAAGCTCATTAATAAAGTTAAATGATTGCATTTATTCGGAAACGTTAGAATAAGAATACTACGTATTATTTGGTTAGGACCAATATTCGTCGACATAGCATGGTCATCAAATCACATGATCACTGATGATGTGTTTTCTCCAAATTTATATCGCATTTTAATGAAGGACCAGTAAATTGGTCCTTTAGTGAATTGATGCTAGAAACCCAATAATGAGTAAAATTGATCGTAAATTGGGCTACTAAATAATGATAAAAAATGAACTTTAAACGAAAATTTGCTTATCATGTGAAAAGTTGTGATCAATTTATATAAAGTAATTTTATCTCGGAAAACTTGCTAAAATTAGTTTTCAATCTTTAATTTTCGGTTAATTAATTTTAATCCGCAGTAAATTAATTTGAAACAGTAATGTCCCCATTAAGAATCTGTTTATAAACGTTTCTTATCAAAAGCTAAAATGTACTGTTTGCATACACCTTTCAAGGTATTATGAAGTCAATTTGGTAATTCAGGTAGTTCACTGACGATAGAGTGATAAACAGCATTAGCATGAAAAGTGTTTTTGAATTATCATACTTCTGTTCCTTCTCTATTCGACAAAGCGGTAAGGTAAATAAATAATAATTAAGATGTAATTGTCTTAAAATAATTTGTCAACGAGCCATGATAACTTATAATTTGTTTTTACAATAATTTTATTAAAATATGATATTTTTAAAATATTAAAATATTATTTTAATATAAATATCAATTTTTTATTTTATTAAATTCTATTGTTTTCTATTAAGCACCAAATTGATAAATTGTCTTTTTATAAAATTCACAATTTCCTTGTAAAATATATCAATCAAAATGCATCATTTACCACCTATAGGACATTCCAATTAGGAGTTTAAGAATATGTCCCTATAAACATGAGATGATATCTTCTAGTTGCCATTTAAAATTAACGTTATTTCACTAAAAGATAATATTAGTTTCTAACAATTAAAAAATGACATGGGCGAGCTAACCAACTCATTATTACATTAAAGATTAAGAAGATAAAAATTATTTTTAAAGACAACATATCTAGAAATGATGTAACTGAAAAGCGGTAAGTGATGAAAATAAATTACGGCTTATTAGATCGGTAAGATACAGCAAAATTGTTCTAAAGGAAACGTAGTGAATTGAACACATGTTTATTAAATAAACTATAATGCCTCGATTTATGATAAATCAACGAAGACACAATTATAAATAACAATTTTCGTAATAGTTTTCATTTAATAAAGAATCATTACAAAGAAAATTGGATTTCTTATAAAGAAAGCCAATAAAGAAAGCCTTAACAATAAAGCCAAACCAATTTTATTTGTTCGTCATTCTATCCGTCTATATCCTTCTAACAAGTCATGATTAAATTCGATTTAACTCTTTTTGTCATAAAGGGAAACTTTAAAAGGTATCTTCCTTTTTCTCTTAAGGAAATGATCTATCCTTTCCGCGCTTACAAAGCAAGTACTATTAGCTGAAAAACAACCCCTTACAAACAAGATTGACACTATTCCAGTCTTCAGGAATATTAAGACACTAAGCTCAACATCAACGATTAGTGAGATGTCTGACAATTCAACCAATGCGGCCTTGTAGGCAATGTATGCACAAATCCAGAGCCTCAAGCATGAAATAGTTGAGCTCAAGAAGAACAATGACGAAGATCAACCAATGATGCCAATCGAACAATCTTCGGATTGTTCAGTGGCCGAGATTGACGAGATACAAGAAAAGATATTTATGGTATTGGCTAACAATAAAGCCAAACCGGGGGATACTCATGAATTAGTTGAATACTAGCATATACTAAAGCAAATACCAAAAGAACGAATACAGGAATTGGTAAATGACGAGTGGTTCCAGCTATTCCTAAAGAGGGTAATAGCCACGCATATGGTTGTTGCTTTCGGATGGCACACAGTCGCACCACAATTGCCTCGTATGACAGGAATATTAGTTGAGCTTGCTAGAAGAGTGGCTAAACCTCAACGAACAACAAACCACTCTCATAGTTGTACAAATGCAACGATCCGTGTAATATGTACTGTCAAGCCAAGAAACACAAGGAATAAGAAAGGGACAGCGGAAGAAATGATGATGATGTTGTTTGCCTCCCATATAATAAGTGTTTAATTGTAAAAAATATAATATTTTCTTTTTTACTTTTAATTGGCCGGGAAAGTTTTTTAAAAGCTCTTAGCTTCAATACTGGGTTCATAGGGAGTAAGCTGATAACGGATACTTCATGTGAGACACAAAATGGGTGCAAATTATCAACCGAAACTTATGAAGTATGTCCACTTATACCTGGTAAGATTATCACGTTTCTCTGATGTAAACTCCTTATAGGGTTCAAATAAGTGGTCCTATTTTGCCAAAACATTGAACTAAGGGGACTTTGTGATAAATATTGCTTAAACACTGTGATAAACATCAAATGTTTTAGTAATACAAAAAGATTTAGCCAATACAAATCTGTTTTGATTTTCATCAAACAGAGTATTAGGACTTTTTTTCAAACAATCCTTGAGAAAGAATAAAGAAATAAGCGCTTGTAAACACAAGACAAATATGTTCTATGCTGGTGTCTTAATATCTACAATAAGCTAAAACAAGTATACAATTCTTGGTCATTGCTATATTTTTTAGAGATTGCCATTTTAATAGAAAGGCAGTACCTCTTATGAAGACTATTTTCATATCATGAAATAGATCTTGCTTGGATATCATGATTAAAACGATTATGTATCCTGCCAGGCCTGCTCTGATAAAACATGAAAGCTCAACAAATTTTTGCGTAAAATACGGGAGGCGTTTCACTGACTATAAATAGCCCGACACTCATAAATACGACCACCAGCATTAGTTCCGGCGGACAAGCTTTGACGGTTCAGGACCTGATATATAGAGGGAAGACAGAAGTCTGGAGTATTACATCCACCCCATATTCTCCCATCATATATCAGTCTTTATGAATTCTTTTTTGGAATCAATAAGACTCGTAAGCAAAACTGTGGCTTAGTCCGTTTATCTACAGAAGCTATTATGCCCTTACTGATATGGTGTCTGGCTATTTATAGTCAGTGAAACGCCTTCCATATTTTACGCAAAAAATCGGTTGTGCTTTCATGCTTTTTCAGAGCAGTCGTGGCAAGATATATAATCGTTTTAATCATGATATCCAAGCAAGATCTATTTCACGTCATGAAATAGATCTTGCTTGGATATCATGGAGATCATGCCTTGATATCAATAGCCAGACACCCAGTTTTCAAACTCGTGATTTTTCTAAATACGACAATCAGCAGCAGTTCCGGCGGACCAGTATCCCAGTAATAGATCATGGGATAATGCATACATTTTTCTCGGTGATACCCTATTTATTTAGCTCACCAATAAAAGGCATTGTTGATCAGATGTCAGGTATTGAAGACCAGTATGCAGCCTTACAACGACGATTCATATAACTGATGAAAGAAAATTTCACAGTAAACGAGTACATAAGATACGATATTGAATGACCTTAGTTTAATACCTAATAACACCTAATAATACTTAATAATACTAATAATACCTAATACTAATAGTACCTAATAATACTTAATGAGCGAATTCCCGACTTATTGATCGGTGCGCAATAGAACATGTCTGTGCAACGTGACCTGGATGACATTTGTCTTGGATCATTGTTAGGAGAGCTTGTCAGACTGCGATCTTCATAGTATCGACAACATCCTGGGATATTTGATGTAGCCGACATCCCTCGGCTTTTAATACAAAATCATTTACCAAAACATAATTGCTCGATTTTCCGTAATGGAGTACAAATCGACGCTATGCAGGCAGTAAAAGGAAGATACCTTTTTAAGTTTCCCTTTATGACAAAAATGGTTAAATCGAATTTAATCATGACTTGTTAGAAGGATATAGACGGATAGAATGACGAACAAATAAAATTGGAAACTATTAATAAATCAGAATACTGTTTTTATAATTGAGTTACCTTATGCTTATTTTTGCTTTTCAAAGGTAAAACTTTAGTAAATATAGTTGCGTCAATACTCCATAGTAGTTGAATCCAGAATTTTGTAGTTGGGTACGAGTTTGAAAATGTTACAAATATTTGATCGTTTTCACTAAATTGCACAATATTAAAAGAATTTCAAAGCCAATGAATTTGTAATTGATTTCAAAATATGAACTCATATTTATATTTGTGATTTGTTGTAACTCGATTTTAACTTCAATCTTACTCACGATAAAATTCTTTATCAATAGTTTTCTAATTCGATTTTAATTTTAATTTTAATTTAATTGCATTTTATCTTATCGCTAAATTTGCAAGTTGATCGGATAATTTTCGTGATTTAACAATTAAATAATTTAATTAAACAATTTAATAATTAAATTATAACTGCAATATTAACGTCGTAACTTAATAGATATATATTTCACTATTTTTTATTTAACTATTATTAAGATTTGCCATGAACAACACATTGGTAGCTAATTATCTTTTATCTAAAAAACTTAATTTATTTTTAATATTATCATGAAAATATTATATCAACTTACTTTTCAAAGCTAACCATTGGTGAAATGCTCAAGACAGATGGATCTTCATAGGCAAAATATATAAAATCACTATCGATTACTGATTTATCGTGCGCGTAAATTTGTATCTTGTGCTTGCCTATTTTATGAAGCTTCGTTGTTTGACATTGCAACGTTTGACTTGCTGACCTTAGAATATATTTACAATAAAATTAATATTAATAAAAATATTTTCAATTTTACGTTTAAATCGCAGTTAGAAAACAAAATATATCAGAATAATGACTGTTTGTTAGCACTACGATGCTATCAAATTAAAGACTTAAACATATGTTTTTGTTGATCAGCCCAATTCCGAGACAATCATTGCGTCATGAGATCAATGGACACTTCAAAAAGTTTGCATGCATAAATATTTAATTTCAATGGTCTACATAAACATTATAGAAGGTCAAAATGACAAACGTAAATGGATCCCGATTGGATAAGTAAATACATCACAATGTGTCATTAGCGCTTGAACTTACAATGATGTAAAATATTGAAAAAGATTCAAGAACATAAATATTGTATAAGTCAAGCTTGCATTCAACAAACTTTGAATGTAAGATTAAAGAATTGCCGCTTTATGGAACTTACAAAAGAAGAACATTTTAGTATATATTATTATATTGTAATGAATTTATTATCATTTAAAAATTCTTTACCTAAAGTTGATTTAATTATTATTATTAAACCACTAGACTTTACAGATCGTGAGTTACAACATCAAGAAGACGAAAATAAAGTCAAATCAAAGTGAAATAGCAAAATGAGTCCAGGACAATCGATTCTGAGCCACCATTTCCAGTTCTTGTCTCCATCTTCTTTTAAATCTCCGCCAGCCAATGTTCGAGTAGCTGAATAGTATTTTCTTGGCATCGTCTTCGATCGTTCTCTTTAGATTCTTACGAACACCGCCTCTGGGGCGTCGCCAGGATTCTTCCGGGTCCAAGTACAGAGATAACTTTAGGAGTCTATCTCTTTGCATCCGAAGTACATGGCCAAGATAGCGCAGTCTATTTTTCCGAATCAAATCAGACACGGAGACGTCGAGTGAACATCGAGAATACACTTCTGCGTTCGATACATGATCGAGTGGATTGACTTTTGCAATTCTACGTAGACATCGTCGCTCAAAAACAGCAAGTTGATTATTTGTTGTAAGTTTTTCAGGCCAGCACTCGGATCCATACAGTAGTACTGGACGAACAATAGACGAATATATTCGGATCTTTGTTTTAATAGATACATTATTATCACGCCAGAGGGAGTTTAGACGCGAAAAGGCGAAACCAGCCTTTATTATCCGGCTTCGAATGTCGTAGTCACATCGGCAGTCTACGGAAAACACTGCTCCAAGATAGGTGAAAAATTAATTGGAAAGGTTTTAATTTCATATTTCGCCAGGAATTATATCATTATAAATTGATCAGGAAATTTGGCAATAATTAAAATATTAGATGTATTATTTGCTTTAAATATATCACATCTGATCTTTTTATCTAAATTTATCTAACTTTTAATCATTATACTATTATCATATTATTACTTAAAGCAATCAGTTTTATTTATTTCTACAAAATGAGTAAATATGAATTATTTTATATTGAATTTATAAATCTTAAACGAATATTTTTAATATTAAGTTCGTAATTTAATAGAGACATATTTCATTATTTTTTATTGTATTATAAATAAGATTAAAAAATTATTGAAACGATAAATTCGTAAATACCCAGCATACTTGATATAAGAAAATGTATAACATTTATATATCTTCAAAAGTTTAACATTTGACTTACTTTAGTTATTCATACTGATATAATTATTACGCTTTTATATTTATTATAATCATCAAAATATAATTAATAAAAAGTTCTTAATCGTCAAAATGTAATCATTAAAAATTATTACTTGGCTTCAATCCAGAACTTTCTTCGTATTAAAGTTAGCCATGATACCATTAATAATTGTTTACAGAATAAGTTATAAAGGAATATAAATAAAATATTTTTTATTAATAATTGAACAAGAGTTACAAAAGCTAAAATACCTATGAACAAGTTTACAAATTGTAACTATTTTTGTCGTATTTATTATATAACAAAACGAACAAAATTGTTTATTAAAAAACTATTTTATCATAAATAAATTAGAATTAAATAGCAAACTTTTAGCGTTATTATTCTAATAAATATTTGAGTTACCTTAAATTTTGATGATATTTTAACTATTAAAAACTATTATATTTAAACCATTATTTATAATATAGGCTTTAAGATGTCCTTTATCATATTTTATTCCAAGTTATTTTAATATTAAAATGCGATCATATAATTCAGAACTTACCAAATTATCTTACAAAGGGATTTCCCGATAAAAATTATTTTTATGTTGTCGAGACCATATCCTTGTAAACTAATTTTTGTTTTGCCTGACAAAAACCCGCTGTTCGGACGGATTGAATTTATCTGCTATAATGAATAAGCAAACTTGCCAATGGTCAAAACTTAAATTCGACTTACAATTTGTTGATATGTGCGTACTTTCGACCTATATTAAGCAAAACCCGATTTAAAAAATATTTAAAACAAAAATATTTTATAAATATTTGATATATATATCAAATTTAAATTCACGAAAAATATAAAATTCACATCTCGATTGAAAGATTAACATTTTTATGATTCGAGAATTTCAATCTCGAATTCCATTAAAATCTGATAACATACGCTTGAATTCATAATTAAAATTTTATTTATTAAAAATTTATTTGTTGAGTAGATAATTTAATTCTTTTAATTAAATTATTTATCAAACATTTTTTCTCAATTTTTTTGTTAAATTTGTTTGTTGCTGCTTATGTAAATAACACCTTAAAACTATTCCAATTTTATATAAAATTGTATTAAAATACAATTTTACTAGAACTGAATTATCAAGTAGCAGGTCAAAGTGATATGATTACGGCCCACTACTTCCAAATTCCACTACTTCCGAATGCCACTACTAAATAAAAAGAAAATATTAAAAAAATTAAAACTATTAAAAGAAAATTTATTACTTACTTCAGTACTTCTTTTGTTGAGCAAATTTAATATAGAAAACAAGTAAATTATTATTATTACTTCTTTGCATTCTTAGCAGGAGGCACTTCTGCTAAGAATGCAATTAAATGTTGATTAAATCTAATCAGCATTTAAATCTAATTAAATGTAGTGATAGTTGGCACTAGTTCAAGTAAAATTTATAAAGATTCATTGTTTATACTTCAATGCATCTAGAGATAAATTTAAACAGTAATAAATCATTTTAATAAACATTTTATATTTATCTCTCGTTTTATAAAGAGAGATATTATTATATTATTCTCATTTTATTATTAATTATTATTATTCTCATAACAATGAGAATAATATTTATTAACAGAAGATACTTTTTTTAATTATTATCTCCAAATTCTGTCAAACATTTATTGATTTTCAAACATTATATATTCAAATTCATTTTATGTGAATTTTATAAAATTTCATAGTTTAGTGTAAGAAAGTACAAAACAATGATTATTTCTTATTATATATCAGTTCGGAAGTAGTGGTATTTGGAAGTAGCGGCATTTGGAAGTAGCGGCATTTGGAAGTAGTGGCTATACACGAAATGATATACTTGCTTATATAAATTGATTAAACTAAATTGAATCTTTATTATGGAAATAAACTCGGATCAGCCTCTTAAGATTAACTTGTGTAACTATTTAATTTTACGACTTAAATTTTATTTTTGAAGAACCAAAATATTGAGGCAAGCGGTAAATTGTAATTGAAGGTATTGTTATTTAAAAAGATATTCGAATTAAATTAAACTGTTTAAATGAAAAACAATGGTATTCATGATATAATCTTATATTAAATATAAAATTATATCTAAAATATAATCTTAAATCCTATCTTGTAGCTAGGATTGCAAATCTTAGTTTGAAAGTATATTCCATTAAAATCTTAAATTAAACAGCTATATTACATAAGAATTATACTGCTATAAGGATTATGCGGATAACAACTGCCTCTTTATTAAAAATTAGATATAATTCTTAATATTAATATAATATTCTTAATATATTAATTCTTAATATTAATATATTAATTAATATTAATAAATATAATATAATATTAAAATTTTAATTCTTTAAAATATTACAAAACATCAAAATATATATTTTATAGCATTTTTAACTGCTAAACGACATTTCAGAGTAATTTAAAGTTATTTTAAATAAAAGAAAAATACTTTGAGTTACAAAACTGATGACAAAACGCGAACATTTTGTTAGTAAATAGTTGATTTGTGCATTAATAAATGAATTTAAAGTACTTCTTTTTTATCATTAACTTATTGAACAAGCATCATAAATTAGTCCCATAAAAGTATGTCATTACAATTACAAAAATTACCCTGTTGATTTGACATTAAAATCTTCAACCACTTTGTTGTCATGATAGTTTATCTAGAGATATTGATGTAATGTGAAACAAAAGAATTCAAATTACCATTTTGTTAGATACGTTCAGTATGAATTGTGAATTGCAATATAGCGAAAAGTTACCATACTTCATTTGATCGTGCTTATTGCAAATACATTTCAGATACTTCTCTGTAATGGTAAGACAGTTGCATATGTCATACGAGCATGGTTTTGATTGGCCACAAAAGTTAATTTTGTATCTATCATTACATACGAATGGTGTGATGTCAAATATCAGAATAAAATCGTAATTCTTAAAACCTAGAGTAATAATTTATAATTGTCAAAATATGCGTATTTTATACGTACTAGTAATGGGAACTCGTATAATCGAATATCCAATTCGGGTTATTATGACGTCTATAAATAGCGCGCTTTCAATATCTGGAACAGCACATAAAAAGTAAAACTTTAAATTTGCATTTTCTAAATAAAAATACAAAAAATCGAATTTATTAAGCTTATATATTTAATAAATTCTTTCAGGAAAAGGGAGAGTATGATATTAATTTTACACAAATATTTTTATATTTAATAAAAATAATTAATTATTTAACTTTTAGGTTGAAAAATATCATTGTCTTTTAGTGTAATAGAAATTATCGTGCCATCTAAACTCATTGTGCGAATAAAATGATTGACATTATATAATAACATTAAATTAAATCCTTCCATCGACGTGCCCCATTCCGGATTAAAAATAAAAACAATATAAATATTCATTATAGAAACATAAAATTTAACAAATTTACAATTAAAATTTTATAAAAATTTGACATAGACTTTACAATTTTAAAAGTTCTATTTTAAAATGATTTTGAGCTGATTTGTAAATAATAATTTTTACTCGAAATTCGATGACAATAATAGTTAAAGTTTATAAAAGGAAAACCGCATTTTTGTCAGTCAATCATATTTTAGGAATTAATTCAAATAATAAATATCTAAATATTTATTGTATGGAGATTCAAATTAAACTATAAAACAAAATAAATTAATTGGATATTATAGTTAATTTCAAAATTCAGTTAGCATATAATTATTAATAAATAAAGCATATACAGCTAGTAAGTAGCTATATTCAGTAGAAAGCATCATTAACAGACCTTCTTTAGCGATATAATCATCAGCAAATCTTCATTAACAATCTAATCGTCAGCAAATCTTCATTAGCACTTCAAATTTTCATTAGCGGATCATAACTAACGATCTTATCATTAGCGTATGTGGTTATTATATGATTATGCAACAAAAATAAGTTATATATTTTAAAAGTTTTAACAAAATAGTAATTTAAATGCTAATTTACGCTGGGGTTTCAAAATTATTTTCGTGAATTATGTGCATTCGATGTGCTTCGAAGTCTTCGATGTATAAATGGATATAGATTTAAAGGTTGAAATTGACGAAAAGTTATACATACACAGGAAATATAACAGGGAAAAGTTTATCCAGAAGTGGGTTTTGGATGAAATTAACTGATTAAAACAATTTAACAATTTAATAATTTGATCATACTAAATAATTAAGCAAATTTCAAATTAGTTTTACTACTTTTTGTAAATTAAAGCAAGTTGCTTTTCTCAATATTTATTTTATTACATTTTCTTACATTTTTTATAATGCAATGATTTCTTATATATTAGCGCTGATCATTGGTGTTGGAAGAAAACTAGGAATTGAGACAAGAGTTTTTGTACGCATTTATCAATATTAAAAATAAATGTTTGTTTACAAACTTATTTGTAGATGTCTTCCTTGTTTCCTAATATAAAGACGATTTCAAACGATGGATAGAAACATGGAACAATCGACTCTCTCAAACTGGTTGAGGGTAAATATAGCACATAAGGTATACATGACAACAAAGGCGGACAAAGTTAGCACCATTGGCATCCATGGTATAGATTTACTAGCTCAGAAAAATCAGATACCTTGACTCAACCCTCTCTACCAACGGGGACTTGTTCCACGAGATCAGTGAGTGTATCAACGCAACTTAAAATAAATGGTGAACGACAACTGGTGTCCTATGCTATCTAAAAATATAGAATAATCTCAAATATATCATTTATCGAACAGTTATTAGTCCAGTGGCTTTATATGGAGCTGAGTGATGGCCAATCTTAAAGGCAAGTGAAAAACGGCTTGCAGTCATGCAGACAAAGATGCTACGATGGAGCAGTTGATTTACACGACTAGACCATGCTCAAAACGATGTTATCCGTTTCCGGTATGGTGTATCACCGATTGCCGGCAAAATTCAACTCGCTTTCAGTGGTAGGACATGCAGTAAGAGCCGCTGATAATACTCTGGCAAAGACGGACCCCAACTGGACGTCAAAGAGAAACGCGCATGAGGCTAACACAAGCAACGATGGCTCGACAGTCTTCACTGCTACCTTCGATAAAGTACACTTCATCTGGACTAAACTCTCGATTCAGTGAAGAGGAAATCGTGTTCAAAAATAGCTCAAGCCGCGACCAAACGGGACAAATACGAAAGAAAAGAAGAAAAATCTGTGTTTGTGAGCATAAATAAATAAACGTTATGATATTTAAATTTTGTGCAAATCCGCATTTAAATTCCTTTTTAATAAAAATTTTAAACATTTATGTGCATCATAGCTACTTAATATTCCGTAAACAAAATATCATAATTTTGTCTACACCTGGAAATGTTTAGTAATTAAATATTTGAGAAAATTTTGCAATTTTAAATTTAATTGTTTAATATTTAAACTTATTTATCCAATTTAAAACTTACCGTAGGTCTGATATAGTGTTTTGTAAAATATTTTTTTAATTGTGTCAAACAGACAAGACCCGATGAATTAAATCATATAAAAGTTTTCTGTCGATTTCAATTGTTTCTCAAAAGATAAATAAACAAATTAAATATCAATGATGTATTGTTCGAAGTAATCATTAAAGTCAAATCTTAATCTAATATTAATTTTAAGCAAATCTTAATTCACCTGATTTATTGACTAAGCAAGATGCAAACGTTGACTGTACCACAAGCGGAACTTTAACATTGCTCGATAATCTACAAACAACGTTGGTCACCTCTTGTATTGAAGCGATACCATCAATTGGTAAATCTATGAATCCAACCTAGGAATACAGTGTGGAATGAAACTACTATATAAAAATGATTACTTCGAAAATAAAGCTACTCCTTTTTATAATTTGTGCACTCATTCGTATATTTGGAATGTACAGTAAATCATTGTTGGAATGCAATCTCGGAATGTAGCTAAATGAAATGTGCTTCTTTAAGTAAAGCAAACGATTAAAATTGAGATTAAACTATAAAAAATAAATTAATTTGATATTCCAGTTAATTTCAAAATTCAGTTAACATATAATTATTAATAGATACAGCATATGCAGCTAGTAAGTAGCTGTATTCAGTAGAAAGCCTCATTAACAATATAATCATCTGCAAATCTTCATTAGCGATATAATCATCAGCAAATCTTCATTAGCAATATAATCATCAGCAAATCTTCATTAGCGATCTAATCATCAAACCATGTTCATCACTAAATCTGAACATTTCGACTTAATTTATTCGAGAAAATAAACGAGAAATATCTAGAAAATTCAAACTAAAGTTGCCGATCCTTCATTTGTTTCCACTAAAACATTTTATATAATTTTTATTAAAACAATCATTAAAGCATTTTAATTATCATTTTCCATCATTGCTGATTTATACAAACCTCTCAGTTTTACCAGATCGAAGACAGTTCATTTTTAAATGAATTTGCTTATCGCTATCACACCTTGGAATATGAATTGCCTTGATCTATTAACAAATCAAGTATTAACAATACAATAGCATGTTCGTATACCTTTCCATTGCAATTTAACAGAATATTGCTTGTATGAGTGTCAAACAAAAAGTCGACAGGTGAGCATGGTTTCATCATAACTATAGTAAACATTTTTTTTGATAAATTTGCATTCCAAAAGGCCTAGAAAAATTAAATACGAACGTTGTTATTGACTGCGAACATTGGATATTGATGAATAATCAAAGGACCTAGTGTATTCAGAAAAATATTATTCCAACAAAAACACGATACTTTTGAATTAATCAGATGTGCCTTGTGAACATAAAGGCAATAACCCGTTTAGTGAAAAAGAATAAACATTTAAAATTATATTTTTATAACCTTTTTATTTTAAAGAAAAGAAAATGCTTTTACTATTTAATTATAAGATACCAATAAGATTTATTATTTAACCAAATGTTTTAACGTTTAAAGTAAAATTATGTAAAGAATTATTGGAGCTGGATCAAAGAAAGGGGGAAATTTTATTTGATATTTCGCTAACCTCTGTTAGCATCTTCAGAAAATTACTGAAAGTGGTTTTCTGATTACTGATTACCTTCTGTAATTAAATTACTGAAGGTAATTTTCTTAAGAGTTAGCGAAATATCAAAAATAATTTCCTATTTTCTTTGATCCAGCACCAATAATTTTTTATCAACAATTGATTAGTATTAACTGTTTTGAAAAATAATTAATAACATTGAACGAGAGTCATTTATTCCGGCAATCTTCTAAATGCTAGGTGGAACTGAATCTGATGTATAATTGAAGAGAATCGCAATAACTACCGAAAATACACAGCACTGCCTTTAATTTGACGAGAAAACAATAACTAAGAATCAGGATGTCCTTGAAATATCAAAAAAAATATTTTCTTCAATCCAGCACCAATAATTCTTTATCAATAATGGATTATTATAAACTATTTAAAAAGTAAAATTTTGTGTTCATATATGCACTAAACAATGACCATTGAGCACTTACAAATTTATAATAAAAATTGTAGATTTAAGTGTTCACGATTAAAATTATTTAGTGATATTTTGAATTAAGTAATTAAATTACTAAAGATAATTTTCTGAAGAGAGCGAAATATCAAAAATAATTTCCTATTTTCTTTGATTCATCTCCAATAATTCTTTATCAATAATGAATCAGTATTAACTGTTTTAAAAAAGAATTAATAAAATTGAACGAGAGTCATTTATTCCGGTCACATTTATTGAGGTCACCTAAAGGAACTATAATGTTATCAGGTTTTGTCGATCCATATTCTTCGGCACAACAGCAACGAAGACAAATGCATGCGAATGTTGTATTCCTTCTGATGAACACAGAGTATATTATTTACTGTTCATAATGTATTATATTATACAATTTAATGTAAAGAATTATTGGAGTTGGATCAAAGAAAAAAGGAAATTTCTTGATATTTCGCTAACTTCTGTTAGCATCTTCAGAAAATTAATAAAATGTTCAAATAAAATTTTCAAATTAATTTTAAAAGTAATTTAAATTAAAAGTAATTTTTTGAAGACGCTAACAGAAGTTAGCGAAATATCAAAAAAATTACCTATTTTCTTTGATCCAGCTCCAATAATTCTTTATCAATAATGGATTATTATCAGCTATTTAAAAATTTTGTGTTCAGATTTGCACTAAACAATGATCATTGAGCACTTACAAATTTATAATAAAAATTGCAGATTTAAGTGTTCACGATTAAAGTTATTTAGTTATATATTGAATTATTTATATATTGCTTTATATTTTATCCGACGTACTAATTCATATTATTTATTGTTATAATAACGAAAGAATTACATTGCATTAAAAATATGTTATAAAATAAATCTAACAAAATATAAATCGAAGTTTATTTTAACTTCGATTGCAATTAATTATGAAAAATTTAAGGTTTAGTAGATTTTCTGAATATAATTCATGTTTATATAATTCATAAATTATATAAACAATCATATAAGATTAAGCAAAGATTCCCCAGTCATCAGGAATTCTAATGCTCTGAATGGTTCACAGAAATTATGAGATAACAAACTTTTTAAAGATTTCCATTTTTACATTTATGCAAAAAGTACAAAATACTAAGCTTTATTTAAGTGATCTGTATTTATAAAATTTAATTAATAACAATATTTAATTATAAAAATCTTGATAATTTTTTTAGCAAATAAAATAATGATAATTTTTATTAAAAAATTATATCTGAAATTAAATGTAGTATGAATTCGATGTAGATTACTATTTACTGATTATAAATTCCTAAAGTTTAAGATTGCAATCGATTTTCAAATTTTAAATATTTTACGAATATTGCAGTAAGCTTTACAATATTGTTGGATGTGTTCTTTAGCAGGAAAATCACGACGAATAATTGTATTCGTTATTAATTAGTTAAATCTTTCAATCTGTCAAAAATTGCAATTATACTACTCCATTTAACTGACGTATGAGATATTGAATTCCCACCAAGTCAATAACAAATTTTCAAGAAAAGACAGATTTAAAAGTGATTGATAGCTGTTGTATTGATAAATCAAAGGCAACAAATGGAGTAGACACCAATCAAATTTGTATTGAATGATAATTCAATGATTGATTAAGCACTAGTGACGACCCATTGACGATAAAAGCATGTAAAGATATGTTCGCATTGTGATTGACATTGTAATTAGTGCAACAAACAAATGTTTACTATAAACATCAAATTACATCCAATATTATTATTGAATAATGTGTGTACCCTTAATTTACGCATTTAACATCTCGTTAGAATATATTTGAATGGCAAGATAGTGATATGCTTCGAAGTCAATTTATATTAATACTAATTTTACATATTTTATATTTTCATATTCATTTTAAACAGAAATTTTCGGTGTTTGATATGTCAAAATTATAATTTTGGCATATTTTTTAAATGTGGTTGCCTTTAAAGGCATAACAAGCACACAGATTTGGTATGATTTAAACAGTAAATAAATGCAGCTGTTGCTATATCTAAAAAATTTGCTTCTGTATGGACTTTGGCAATATGTAAAGATTGAGCACAAATTATGATCAGAATTCACGATTTAAAAAATTAAGATATTTGAAAATTGTAAACAATACAAAAAAATAATTAAAAGAACTATTTAATTAGTTCTAGATAAGTTTATAATGGCTACCTCTAAAAGCATTTTATTCTCATTTTTACATAAACTGTTTTTGTTAGCTTAATCGATACATAACATCATAATATCGACACATAATTAATAATCAGTAATTTAAAAAATATTAATAATTAATAGACTAAATGCAACCATTTTGTAATATAAAACTTTATATTTAAAAGTAGTTTTACCTACCAATTGAAATGTTTTGTTGTCATTTTTTACCACAAAGGTCATCATTTGAAGCTCGTTCAAGTATCTTATGCTGACGTAGTTTTCTGGAACTGAAACACAGAATTCTGGCAAAGCGGCAGCATCAGAACCCAATGGGTACGGATAATCCATAGGAGGAATGCATATATCCTCATCTACATGATCCGACTAAACTTACAAGTTAAATCAGTTAAATCACAGCTATTTACATTTATAATCTGACATTAATTTTTAATTATTAACTTTAATTCTTCTAGTTGTGGCACAATATTATCCTCACAGGTATTGTTCCTATTCTTGATACAGCAGGACGCTACTAATCAGTCTGGGTGGGTCTCATCAGCTGCTGACCCAGACCTACATTTCACATTTCGACCCTTATTATCTGCTTTCTCCGTACACTGATACTGATCGGATTTGAACTCAGGACGTATGTATCTCGATTCAACGCTACATATACTTGGCTGGCTGCTCCAGTTGTGTAGATATACATTGTTGTATATTACTTTCAGTAGGGGATCGTATACTAACGATCTATTAGAAACCTAAAACCTACGTGAAATGTAGGTCTGGGTCAGCAGCTGATGAGACCCACCCAGACTGATTAGTAGCGTCCTGCTGTATCAAGAATAGGAACAATACCTGTGAGGATAATATTGTGCCACAACCAGAAGAATTTCAGCTCACAGATGCATTCAAGTTAAATTAACTTAAATTTTATTCTACAAATCATATCAGTTGAACGCGAGGTTAATTTTGGTCGATTGTCGATCACTAGCAATGTATGAAGTAGAATTCACTGTTGAAGCGAATTTTTAGTACGAACGTAGCAGACAAAACCTTATTGTAATAGTTTAACGAATTCCGGAATGTTGCAAGGTCATAAATTTTAGAATTATAAGTTATTAAAAAAAATAGTTTTGAACGTATATTTTACGTATCCTATATTTTAGATTAGCTTCTTTTACAGAAGCGAAATATTAAATTTACAATCAATCACGAACAATAGCAATCAATTGGATAATTTTTGCATATCAGATCAGCTAACTGAGTTTACGTTTACGTATTTTACAATTTATATATTTTAGTTAAAATTTATAATTGAAATTGAAAATAAGTCAATTGTTTTGAATTGATTAATAAATAATATATGATGTATAAGAATAAGGAATATAGGTCACCAGGAGGAACTGCTTTTATTAATTTCCGGCCTCTATCTATCTCTTCAACATAACAGTCATGTCAATAATTTGTTCTGATTAAATTTGATTATCTGGTGTATCTTATTATAATACAAAGCATTTTGTTTATTATCCATCCAAAAAAAGCATTACATAAAGAAGATTGTAAGGAATCTAACGAAAAACAGTTTGATTAGATAATTAGATAATAATGCTAAGATTAACGAGTTTCACGCTGTATTGACACTAAAAACGGTAAAGTTTTTTAATTTACGTTTCTTCCAGAGCCCCGATTTATCCAGCTGATAAATCCAGCTGTGATATAAGTAGATCTAATCCGAATTAATACCTCGTAGCAAAGGTCACATATCTTTAACCAAGGTTACAGTCAAGGCAAGAAACACAAGGAATAAGAAAGGGACAGCGGAAGAAATGATGATGTTCTTTGCTTACCATATTAAGTGTTTATTTGTAAAAAATATTATATTTTCTTTTTTACTTTTAATTGGCTGTGAAAGTATTTTAAAAGTTCTTAGATTCAATACTGGGTTCATATGAAGTAAGCTGATAACGGATACTTCATGTGAGATTGAGGTCTTATCTAGATCAACCTACACATAAATGGGTAGAAATTATCAGCCGAAACTTATAAAATATGGCTACTTATATCTGGCGAGAGTATCAAGCTTCTCTGATGTAACTTCTCTGATTGCTTTTCAAAGGTAAAACTTTAGTAAACTTTAGTTGCGCCATTAAAAACAAGAATTTTAAATTTTTAAGAATAAAAATATTACAATTTCCCCTTTGTTATTACTATATTAGTATATTATAAAAACTTTTGCGTGTAATGGTTTGTTTATAAGGTCTTTGAAAATAAGATTATTACAATTTCCATTTTACATATATATTTATTGTGTATTAAGTAAATATATTTAGACTTGATAGCTATTGACTGGATATGTTCAAATTGTGAAAGCTAATTTAAAACAAATCATTATCTTTCAAATAATTAAATATAATTATTTTATATAATTATTTATTTCATATATTTATTTTATATAATTAACTTTCATACTAACTAAATAGATCTACAGCAACAAAACAGAGTTTTTCAAGTATTAATTTCATTGAAATCTCCAATTGTGAAATATTACATTTTTGTAGAATTATTGAAGTGTCAATGAATTCAGAAAATTTATTACTAGTAAATTATTGTTAATTGTATTTCGGGTGATTTGGTTTTAAATTTTGAAATGTCAAACTAACCTGCACTCCCGGACATATTTGGTCTGGCTTATAGTGAGCCAAACCCCGAGAGACATTTCCATCGCTATAACAACGGCGTTGTATTTGCTTCACAGACATATCTAATTTTTTCACGCTGTATAAGCACACTGCTCGATTTGAATTTCCTACATGGTGGTTGATCTCATTAATATGATCGATGATTTTATGGCGGTTTTCTTTGATAATTAAAACAGCAAAATATTCAACATCCAACGTGTTTTCATTTTGAAATAGTGTTTGGTCAATTAAATAACAACTATCGTTCTCCTTGTCACAGCCGAGTTGAAATTCAACAAGAGAACTCAACATGGACAAATCTTGCTTACACATTCGAGATACAATGAGCTTCCCGAACTCTGGATTTCGATATTCCTCGCTTACAAAATACATGTACTTTCCATGGTTAAAGGCAAATCTCCGGATTACTTTCAAATTCTGGTAAGCCTCAATTGTCGGAACGGTGTGAACACAAGCTTTCTTTGAGTTTAAGCCGTCTCTTAGATGAGGTATCGCTAACCAGGAATTTCCTTGACTTAATGAGAAGCAGCAAAATGATCTTGTACTCATTGAAATATTGCTGAAAGAAAAGGCAGAACATAAATGATTATTGTTCATGAAATCCAGGACTGTGTGAGTGACGGCTAACGTTCTTGATACCTTGGATGTAGCAATAGTACCTAATTTGAAACCTGTTCCAATATCATATATAGCACATGTAATTCCACACACTATAGTCATGGATGAATCAAGCATATAAAACTTGGGCAAGTATCCCAGTTCTTCATTCAGTTCAATATTATTAAGGAGATGCAAGCTTCTATTATAGATCATCAATCTACTTTTATCGGATATTATAACCTGTCCATTATGCATATTAATTGAAGTGAATTGATAATGCGCTTCTATTGAGAATACAAATAATAAGTTCATTAAAACATTCATTTGTCATTCCGGATAAATAACAAAATCCGAATTCGAATTCTACTTAATGCTGCATTATCTAGAATATCTAGAATATCTAGAATATCTAGAAATCGAATTAATAAATGAGTAAACAATCTGCGAAACTTACGATTAACACGATAAGAATAAGCAAAAACATTAAAAACAATCTTTGTCAGTCAACTGATGAAAACAATGCTTCATTAAAGAGAGTATACTTAAGTTGCATTTTTATGGACATAATATGTACAAGTGGGACTAACTCAATTCGTTATGCCAATTTGCATATTGATAATATATCAATAGGTTATATAATCTGATATACCTGCCAAGTGATAGTAACTATTAGTAAACACCATCGTTTTAACGTAGTTATCTAAACTAACTTCAATGAATTGGATGTGTACACATTTTGGAAATTATTGAATCAAAATATATTTAAAGTATCAGTAAAATTGTGGAAATACTAGAACGATAACTTTGCATATCACAAAAAATAATTCTTATCGTAAAAAATCCATAACTTTAAAAGACTTTTTTAAAGACTTTTGCTATCATTAAAATAATTATTTAAATAAATTAATGGCCAACCAAATAAGATTTAAAAATATAGCATAAAAACTTTATTTTCAAAATAAAGTTTGTTATAATAATGATATTGTGTCGGAGTAAATAAAAAATATAAAAATAAAAAAATATAAATCAACGATACTATAAAATGTGTATTGTATAAGGAGTTTAAGCATTGAGAGGAATAATAAAATAAATTATTGTTTGTAAATTTTGACTATTACATGTCAGCAGCCACATAAAATTCTACTAATCAGATCACTGAGACTACGTACAATTTATATATATAAATTGTATATATAAATTTATATATACAATTTATATTTAGTTCAAGTTAAAATTCAAAATTAAAAAAAAACCTAAAATATAAATTGTATAAAATATCCATTGTATAAAATATCCATTGTATAAAATATTAATTGTATAAAATCTTATCTAATTATTTATTATTTATCTTTATTTTTCAGCTATATATAGTATAAATTACGTAAACTCAGTTATCTGATCTGATTAATTACTAAGTTAATCCGATTAATCACAAAGTTAAAATAAAATTCAATTTTTATGAAAATATTAATAAATAACAAACGTTGAATCAGAACAGGATTAGAGGTCATCAGGAGGAACTTTAAAATGTTAAAATATTATAAAATAAATATAAATTATAAATAATTGTTATAAGATTTTATATAACTTATATCAAGTCAAAATAAAAAAAATGAAATTTAAAATAAAAGTCAATTTCATGAATTGACTAATAAATAGGATGCGATGTATCAGAATAAGGATTATCGGTCATCATGAAGAACTGCTATGTTTATCAAAGCTTATAGTTTCTAAAGCTTATATTGTTTATTATCCATAAAGTTGATAAATAGTTTAAAAAATTTTAATAATAAAAATTATGATTTATATATTGTAAATTTAATATTTTTATAATATTTTCTTGATGCATAATTCAACATTATGAGAGAAGGAAAATCCATAAAACTTACTTGAAAATTAACAGAAACATAACAGTCGTATCAATAATACATAGTTTCAGTATTTCCCAGAGTATATATTACCGGGAAAACAAAGTTCATAGGTCAATAATAACTTGTCAATAGAACAAATCTGATCAGTATACTGAGTCTATGTATTTTATACGATAAAATAAAAAATGTATAATAAAAATAAAAAATATAAATCAACGATACTATAAAAGGTATATTGTATAAGGAGTTTAAGCATTGAGAGGAATAATAAAATAAATTATTGTTCACAAATTTTGACTATTGCATGTCAGCAGCCACATAAAATTCTACTAATCAGATAACTGAGACTACGTAATTTATACTATAAATAAATTAAAAATAAAGATAAATTATAAATAATTATATAAGATTGTATACAATTTATATTTATATAAATTTATCAAAGCTTTATAAGCTTTATCAAAGCTTATAATTTCTAAAGCGTATAATCGTTTGTATATTGCAAGAAAGTTATATATTGAAAGAATGTTAATTTCGTTATTTGTCTCATTTTACATCATTTAATATAAAGAAAATTAGTTGATCGAAATTTTGATCACTTAAGAGCTCGTGCAAATTGTCCAATTTTGGCGTTTTCATAGTCAACAATGATGTAAGATCAACAAAACAAATGTATGTAAATTAGCAAAATCATTAGTTTCCACGCTGTATGTATGCTATTGTAATGTCATTTATCACAGGTAGGTAAACGTGGGCACTCAGCCCGGATCCGTCCCGTCGAGCATTTTTACCTGGGACATCGCTAAAATTTGAGATGATACATACTGATATATCAGTTTTAGTTTATCTGACCATTCAATTAAGATCAGAATGAAAATATGCCCACCGAAGTGTCAAAGCGTGTCCATCGCGGTCATGTATGTTTGCGAAATTGTCATATACAGATCGTACACTGTGTCGATTAACTTATAGATTAATGTTATGTAATCAATTAAATATCAACTATTCCTTGAATTTATTTTAATTGATTTTAGTTTGTTGGTCACAAAGGAAACTCTCATGGCTGTCTGGTCATATAAATATACATTATATAAGTTAGCATTCCGGATTTAATATTTTCAGATTGCCTTTTTATTTTATATTGATTTTATTATCAGATTGCCTTAAGACCAACTAGAAGTAAAAATTATACATGTTTGTTTTAATAAAACTTTAATTCCATGATCAAGAACGCAACATTCATGAGTTGGTAGATGCTAAATCCAATAATTTTATCGATTATTTAGTTTTAAATAATCAATATATTTAGTTTTAAATAACCAAATCTGAGTTATAATTTTATAGATCACTCCGATCAGCTATCATGTAGGATTAACATTAATAGGTAAAATTGAAAATGTAAACGTAATTGTAATTGAAAAAATAATTAAAATGAAAAATATATATTATGCATATTTTTATACGAATCTACTATATCAAATGCCAAATCATTTAAGTTTTATGCAACAGAAGAATGCAAAAAATATTCTTACGACATTTAATAAATTATTCGGAAATACAGCATGCGCCTGGCCAAGTTTTCACATTTACCATTCGATAAAAGCAAGTGCCCGAAATTAGTTTTATCTGTGTAAACTCCATTAACTACGTAGCTTACGCTTCAAATCATTGAAAGTTTTAGCTACATATATCATCTACACGCTAAAACATCATTAGGGTATTAATTACTTATAACACTACAAGCCAATGAGAAATTGTATGTTGTTACATACATAAAAGGATACTCATTTACAAGCTTAGATTTTATCTGTAAATTATACAATCAATTTAAAAGAAATCAATCAGCAGGAGAAATGCGAGTAATGATGAAAATCTACAGAATACTTTAATTACCTTTTCCTGTTGTGCCATTTTCAAACATTGAAAGAGCACAAATGCCAATACATACAGCAGCTGACAATTTACATAATAACTTTACTAAGTAAATCTTTCAATCCTTTGTGTATTGCCTTTCGACATGTAAATTATCTTTAACGTTTTAAAAGATCATTTTTAACTGGATTGATGCTCAATTTGCAGCACCGAGTCTATAAAATTTCTGCAATTAACAAAATAAAAGTAATTACATTTAGTATTTGATATCGAAATGGAAGATCAAGCAAGATTTGGTCTTTCTAATTTTTACAATAAAGAATTTTTCAAATAAATTAAATCAGCTAACTGAGTCTACGTATTTAATATAATTATAAAATAAACAAAACATAATAATGCTAAATCAAAATTTTAATAATTAAATAATAAAATTAATAATTGTTTTTAGATTTTCTATAATTTAAATCAAGTTAAAATAAAAAATTGAAATTTAAAATAAACGTCATTTTTATGAATTGACTAATAAATAACAGACGTTGTATCAGAATAAGAATTAGAGGTCATCAGGAGGAACTGCTATGCTATCAGGTTTCGGCCCCTAACTCCTCTACCCAACATAGCAGCGGGGCCAAATACATGCTAATGATGTATTTCCTCTGAAATAACTATCTAGTATCTTATTCTAATACAAAGTATATTATTTATTATCCATCCATAAAAATTTGCCACTTAAGAGTTTAAATTTATTCTTTATATTATTGTGTTGATTTATATATTTTACTATTTTCTGCTTGATGTTATTTTTATAGTAACCTAGTTTAAAATATGCATCTATTAAATTATTTAAATGATTTTGAAGAAAACCAATATCATTACATATTGTTGCAATTCTTAAAATTTCATTATTTAATGTATTATATTTTATATTATATGGTATGCATGAATGCTCATGCAAAAATATGTTTCTTGTAAATTTAAATATGTCATCTTTACGATATAAATTAATAGTAGTTTTAGTTAATGTTAATTTAATGTTCATATCTAGATATACACCTTCTTTATCATTAATATTGGTTTTGCTAAGAATCAGGCTTTCTGGATAAATGTGTGAATATTTATGCATGAATGCTCATGCAAAAATAAGTTTTTTTGTAATGTATTATTAATGTATATAATAATCTTTATGAATTTAAATTTTAAAGTTAAAATTTATTTTTAACAATATTTTGTTGATTTATATATTTAAATATATTCTGTTTGATTTTATTTTTATAGTACCCTAGTTTAAAATATGCATCATTTAATTATTTAAATGATTTTAAATGATTTTAATACATCTACTTTGTATTATATTATCGGATTTGTTCTCTGTTATTATCAAATCTTAATTAATTAATTCAGTTATAATTATACACTTTTAATTAATTTGCATTATATACAAATTAATTAAAAATAAACATTTTAATCTTAAGATTTTTTATAATTTAGTTTAACGAATTAATATAATCAAATTAGATAAGATTACTCAAATCTCATTAATCCTATCAAATCAGATATTATAAACTAAATAAAAAATATTAAGATTTGAGGTCACCTAAAGGAACTATAATGTTATCAGGTTTTGTCGATCCATATTCTTCGGCACAACAGCAACGAAGACAAATGCATGCGAATGTTGTATTCCTTCTGATGAACACAGAGTATATTATTTACTGTTCATAATGTATTATATTATACAATTTAATGTAAAGAATTATTGGAGTTGGATCAAAGAAAAAAGGAAATTTCTTGATATTTCGCTAACTTCTGTTAGCATCTTCAGAAAATTAATAAAATGTTCAAATAAAATTTTCAAATTAATTTTAAAAGTAATTTAAATTAAAAGTAATTTTTTGAAGACGCTAACAGAAGTTAGCGAAATATCAAAAAAATTACCTATTTTCTTTGATCCAGCTCCAATAATTCTTTATCAATAATGGATTATTATCAGCTATTTAAAAATTTTGTGTTCAGATTTGCACTAAACAATGATCATTGAGCACTTACAAATTTATAATAAAAATTGCAGATTTAAGTGTTCACGATTAAAGTTATTTAGTTATATATTGAATTATTTATATATTGCTTTATATTTTATCCGACGTACTAATTCATATTATTTATTGTTATAATAACGAAAGAATTACATTGCATTAAGAATATGTTATAAAATATACTAAAAATTAAAAATATAATATAAGTTAGCTAAAAATCAAACAATTTCCTATTTTCTTTGATCCAGCTCCAATAATTCTTTATAAATAATGGATTATTATCAACTATTTAAAACTATTTAATGTATTACTTTTAATATTATATGATATGTATGAATGGTCGTACAAAAATGTTATTTTGAATTTTAATGTCACCTTTACTTATTAATTAGTAATAGTTTTAATTAAATGTTCATATCTAGATATATACCATCTTAATCATCAATATTAGTGTATTAAGAAATAAATTATCTGGATAAATTTGTTAACTTATTGAATAAATTTATAAATAATAATTAATAATAATATTTTTAATAAATTATTATTAAATTAAATTATTAATTTAAATAATTTAAATTATTATTTTATTATAAAATTATTATTAATAATATTATTAATAAAATTATTAATAAATAATAATTTGTTAAACCTGCCCCGAGACACCTAATGGTGTACTCATAAATAAATCACTGTTTTCCTCATGAGGAGGCATAAACATATATGCCTCCTCATGAGGAAGCATATATATGCTGATTTTTATATATGCTGCTTTTTCTTGAAATAATTCCTCTGTACTTTCACTGTCAGGCGAAAGGACATCGCGTGTAATTCTAGTTATATAGTATCGACACGGAAGACACGTAGCTACGTTGGTAGCCACGTGTCTTGTATATGTATTCAATTCGAAAATTGAAATTAATTACAAATAGATGGGTTTTTAAATTGAAGGCTGCATCTTCCCCTACCTTGTCCATCCAACTAACCTATAACGTACTGATGTTGCCTCGTAAATAGGGTTGAGGCAACGTGCTGAATTTAAAAAGACCTCGAAATTTTAATTCAACACTTTTTTAATATCGGTATTTCAATAAAGTTAATTATTTTAGTTCGAACAATCTGTTTGAAGAAAAAAGTTATCAAGAAAGGAAACAATATACCCACAAATGTATTAACCCATATCTAACACTGTATGAAAGTATTAATTGTAAATAAAATATGAAGATATTTATCTAAAAAACACTTTTTGTTAGAAAAATAACGGATTTTTAAGATAAATAATTTAAAAATATGTATTTAATAAATATAGATAAATATATATTTTTTCGTTTTACATGAGAAAAATGCAAGATACTGCATTTATATTTCAGGCGATAAGTGAACGCTATTGTGAAAGCGTAATGAACCATGAAATTGGTTCATGGTCAATTTATATTGTAAATAGATTATATGTAAATTACATCATACATTATCATACCGGAATTCGCATATTCCTTAATATTGGTTTACAGAAGATTATATGAATTAGAATATTTGGATTTATAATTATGTTATCTATAATGAAATCCATTTGGAACATCAAAGAAATTAATATTTTATAATCCTCGAAGAAACGAAGAAATTTTACATTTACTGTTTTAAAGTAAAAATATAATATAAATTAATTATAATTTGATTAAAAATTCGAATAAAATTGAATGAATTGGAGGATAGAAATCTTTGATACAAAAAATTCATTGTAATCTAAGTAAATTAAAGTTTAATTAGGGTATATATAATTATTTATATATTAATTTATTGATCCGTATAAATATATGATTTATGAATTATAAATTATTTCTTACAATTTATAATACATATATTAAAATTTAATTATAAAATAATATTAAAATTTAATTATAAATTTAATTATATTTTATAAAATATAATTAAAAAATTAAAAACATTAATTAATGATATATATATGTTTTTTTTATATTGATTGGAGTTTAAAAGAAGAAAGATGTTAATGAAGAGATAAAATCTTTAAGATTTTTAAAGATTTTATGAACGCTAATATGCGAAATTTTGAAAATTGGAAGATACCCATTCTGAAATAACTATTAATTAGTTTTTTTTTAATTCTAAAGCTGATGGCACAACAGCTGTTGAAATATTAATTTTTTAATAATCTCTTCTTGATTCCATTAAAACTTCAAATATAAAAATGTGTTTCACACTAACATTATGTTTTTATCTCAAAGATCGGTAATTATTCAATCTAATGTTAACAAAATATATTAAATAAAGAGAAAACTCTGGAATCCGTCCAATAGGCATTAGAAAGTTCAGCTGCCGAATCAAAGGGTGACTTCTTGCTGCCAGAATATCTTTTAATCTACAATAAGTTTCAAATCACGTACAATTTCGTGCTGGAGATGCGGTATTGAATTTTTGGTACACTCAATTTGAAAATCATTCTTCAACAATTATGATCAATGTATATTATAACTTGACGCCAAAAATGCATTTAACCAAATATATCGGAGACTTGCCTTAATGAATGTAAATAATGTATGTCCATCCTGGACTGCACTTTTACACAACGTTACTCCACTCCAACAGTTCTCACCATTGATAACCAAACAATGCTCTCATATGAAGGATTCACGCAAGGTGATCATCTAGTCATGATTGCCCTTGCAACGACTTCCATAACTCCGATTTATGCTCTGATGGAGCATGTGTCAACGATGTTTGAGCTTAGTGGAACTGCTAAAGAGCTTATCAAAGGTTGGAATCTCATAAAATTGGTCCCCGATTTGGGGTTTTCCTGAATGAAGGAAAATGTAAATTACTTACCAATCTACAAATGGCGGAACATGTGAGGCTAATATTCAGCAATTCTAGTGTAAAAATTTTGTCAGATTGAATTGAGATCTTAGAAACTTCTGTTGGAGAACAATTATTCGAAGTTTATTCAAAGATAGATAGTTGTTAAATGGATTATGAGTATTAAGAACTTAACATAGATTGTAACTTGTGATCCCCACTTGGCGTACACGCACTAACACAATCATTTCAATTCAAAATGCAATACATTTCTAAAACTAGTAATGTCGACCCATCGTGCTTTCATTCCATATTATAATCTCTGTAGGTTATTCTCTGTTATAACCTACAGAGATTGTCTTTTCGACCTTAGAATTTCCTTCTAACTATACCTATACGACTAGGAGGGCTAGGGCTGAATATCTCCGACACTGAATCCACTTAAAGCTCTTTCATTATGTGTCAGGCAATGTGAGACACTATCGATGTCGGAAACTAGAGAAAAGCGACAAATCTTGCTTTGGAAATAAGGCTCAACAACAAGATTACTCATTGCAACTTATTATATAAAATTAATTCCGAGGATTGAGAAATTACTATGTTAATTAAGCATGTTTTCAATTAAATAGTGTTCAACATGGATTTCGTCAAACGAAAGCCATGAACTTGACGAAAACTTGAACGATAAATTTTCGTCAAATATTATTTTCATCAAACGAAAACTTGAAGACCCTTCTACGAGAAATGATCCTAAAGCCAGATCAGATATTAAATGTTATGGTTTATATGGTGATAGAACGGAGCGATCCTTATTAAACGTCAATGTGTTCAATCACTTAGCTCTTAGCTACTTATCAAAACTGCATGAAGCTAACTTTCAATATCATGAACAGAGAAAGGTAACAAAATATGGTGATCGAAAATTTAATAATAAATATAAATAAAATGAAATTAATAAAAATAAATAAAATTGAAAATAAATTAATTAACAATTTAATTAAAAGATTGCAAAACTTTTTAATTGAATTATAAAAAAGTTTAATTTTACATCAGTTATTCCATGTTAATAAACAGCAAGTTATTTTTTGGTTAAATCATCACATAAACTTAGTGGTTTATAAATTTCTTCTTTTGTACAAAATTTACTGGTTAATTTATTGGCACTGGCCAATATTTCGTAAACACATTAAAATTGTCAAACAAATTGAACAATAATTAGATGTACCGACAAAAATCTTAATAATTAACGGTCATTTTTATGTTTGGATCGTACACAAAACAATATAGTTTCAACGGTGCAAGATAATACGACGTATAGACCATAAGAAACAAGTTTTATCAAAGATAGTTTTAATAATATCAAAATAAATATATGCTTTAGAAAACTAGTTTATCAGAATAAATATATAAAAAAAATATTTTATATTTTTTATATAACTATAAAAAATATAATTATGTTATCAAAAAATGGCAATTTCATTGGAGAAATTTTTTGGAGACTGACAAGTCTCAAAAATTATTAGTTTAATAGTTAACACAATTAAAAGGATAATAATTATGGTTTAATAATTATATAAATATTATAATTATATAATTTTTAATAATTATATATTTATAGTTAAATAATTATATATTTATATCGACTCAGAGAAGCGGAAAAATCTATTAGACACAGGAGATGATCGGACAATGGCCAGATTAATAGCGGTATCACAGCCACATGCGAACGCATGGTTACAATGCGCCCCAAATCGAAGTCTCGGCCTAGCTCTTACCGACCAAGAATTTACAATTCTTATAAGAATGTGGTTAGGCCTGCAAATTGCTCCAAGTGACTACCGTTGTAGTCGATGTTTTCGAAACGCAGATGCTGAGGGCTTCCATGCACTAACTTGCAACTACGGTGGTTTTCCAGGAATGCGTCATAATGGAATTCGTGACGTCGTTCTCCAGGCGGCACAATAAGCAAGAATGCATGTGGGTTTCGAGGTTCGCAACCTTGTCCAAAATCTTCAAGAACGGCCAGCCGATATTCTGATCTACGGGGATCCTTCAGATGCTATAGATTTCGCGGTAACACATCCACTACAGAAATCCTTTCTTCGCCAGTCAGCTTATGTGCCTGGTTACGCAGCTGCGCAGTACGCATCATCGGTCAAAGATAGGAAATACCGTGCTAAAATGACTGAGGCGGGATATAACTTCATACCTGCAGTCTTGGAGTGTTTCGGCGGCTGGAAGATGCAAGGGCAGAAAATCATCAGACGAGTCGCCCGATCCTTAGCAATTCGATCATCTATACCATACAGCATCGCATCTGCACGGCTCTTTCAACGAATGTCAATAGCACTCATGAGAGGAAATTCAAAAGCTATATTATCTAGCATTGATATGTTAAACCGACCGTATTACGAGATCGCTAACCCCATAATGGAGAATCCCACACGAAGAATGAACCCCTTCCAGGCACTTGATCTGGCAGTTGACTCTCTTCCATCGTCAATTGATCAGTCCGTTCCTGGATACATTGAATTTAACAATACAAATGAAGTAACTGTCACGCTAGCTAATATACCAGGATCCAGTGTCGATACGTCAGTTTTTACAGGAACTCATAAATTGTGTTCCTACAGAAATTGTGTACTTATAGAAGAAAACGGAAAATTTATACTAAAAGTATTGAGCTCTGCAATCACAGTAAAGCCTCAAAATCTTTCAAGCAAAATTAAGCCACATTTTGACACCTTTCTGCAACAATGTGACAATTCATCAAATAATAACAAAACTGATGATCCTGAATCTTTACCTATAAACTCACAGCCAGAAACCGAAATTAGTAAACATACCGTCGGTTATATGACACATGACGTACATACATTATCTGATTCTGAATTAACTGACAGTTTATCGAACGCAAATAGTGATAATCATGAATCGGACGGAAGTTTTAATTATGAAACAGAATTATTAACTGACTTTTGTGAAACAGATCAAATAATCACGCCCACTATAAACAAACAGATGATACCGGAAAAAGGCCGGCTAGTTGTCAGTGGATCGGTTGATTAAGATATTCTAGATGATCAGGCGCTATCTGAAAGTAGTGATAACGAAGAGGAGGAAGTCTAACGCTATCGATTATGGACATTATACGAAGAGGTTAACTATTTCCACACTTTTTTGAATGTATATTTATAGTTTAATATTTTTTAGAATTTAAAATATAAATAAATGTACACATTTCTGTGTTGATAATCAACGCCGAATATCACTAAATAATATTAGTTGACATATTTTATTATTTTATATTTTAATATTATTTATAAGGCGCGATTCAATCATTTGTAAGGCCCGATTCTAACCGAAATCAGATTTCGGTCAGATTTAAATAGAATTTATTTATAAATTATAAATACAAAATATATTCTTTATATTTCATTACTACTAGTGCACATGCGCGCTGTTTGCAGCATCTTAAGCTAGATAGCCATCTTCACACTGTAGGGGTGGGATGATCGTTTATGTAGCGTAATATTAAGCTTTGTGGGCTTCCAAAGGTACTCGTATTCATTTAAGTTGTTCTGTCCAAACGAGACGTTAAAGAATGGCACGTGTCTATCAGCACCAGTAGTCGTTAATTCGGCGGTCAAACAACGGTTTCTGTCCAATTGTGTTGAAAGCATCGATTAACGTTTAGCGGCATAGACTCGCCTCATGCACGATATTAACATGCTGCAAACAGCGCGCATGTACACTAGTAGTAATGAGGTAGCCGAAGATAAGTGCCGGAAGATCGACTTGATGTTTAAGGGAAGAGGCTACACGGACAGTGATCTTATAAATATGAAAAAGAAAGGCCCTAACAGAACACAGCTACAATTGTAAAGCTTAGCTATCCTTAAGATCCCTTTTATAAGGGACGCTTTTACAAGCAAGGTGAATCGGTTAGCGAAACGATGTAATCTTGATGTACGTATAGTTCATGGGAATTCTAGAAACTTAGAAAAGAGACTAATTCACAATCCCTTGTATGAGGAAGCACCACCGTGCACGAGTGCCTGTCCGATCTTTTACCACAAAAGCAGGCAGTATAATGTTTCATTGTGCTACCAACGTAATGTAGTTTATGCAATGTTTTGTGATTAGTGCGCTGCTGTAGGTAAGAAGGTTGGCTACATAGAAGAAACACAATTTCCGGTTTCTGGACAGCTCAAGGAATATTTAAGAGCAACACGAAACCTTTCAGCGCTTTCTTACGCCAGCAATACATGGGCCGCGCATTATTCACAACAACATGCAAATGAGCAACCAAAGTGCAGCGCAAAGGTACTCTACCGAGCAGATAACGTTGTGTCGCGAAAACTAATCTACGCAATCCTAATATCGGGTGCAGATAGCGACAAGAGCCTCAACAATAATGACGAGGCGGCGGGCTGACTTGATTCGATGCAATGATAAATATTAATTATGCTATAAATTATTTATAAATAATTATTTATAAATAATAAATATTTATTATTTATAATAATTATTTATTATTTATTTAATAAGTCTGTAAAATTAATGTCGCCATTTTATTAGCTTAGTTGACATCATAAACAGGAAAGGAATTAATTATAATCAAATGGAATTAGGAACAACATTGGAATAATAATTGAAATTATTTGATTTAATTATTAAATAATTAATTATTAATTATATAATTTAATTATTTTATTATTTTATTTAATAATAATTTATCATTAATTAATTATTGCAAGTCGTGATAATAATTAATTACTATCAATAATAATTACTTATTTATTTAGTAATTAATTACTAAATGTATTTGCAAGTCGCTTAGGAGAGAATGACAAATTATTTAAAGTTATTTAAATAAGAGAAATACAAAGATTAGATAACTAAGACATTCTCTTATATAAACAATATCGCTTTGAAATAAAACTCCTTTATAAATAAATGTTGTGTTGCAGCAAATTATTGCGTATAAAATAAAAATATTATAAAATAAAATATTTGGATCGCTTATAATATAAGTAAAATTTTGAAAATATAAGTAAACTATATTTTACAAATAATCCAATTTATTGGACTATTAATTAATAGTTGACTGAAATCAACTCAAGTTGACTTTAGATTAAATGCTGTATTGAAAAATGCTTTGCAGAGCATCATTTTATATAAATATTGCTATCTTTTTTTGCAATCAACATGAACTTATCAGTTGTACTTTAGGGAAATGTGATTTAATTTGCTTTACTTTCGCAACTAACCATAGAGAAGTAAAATGACCTTTAAAAACATAATTGATTACTACATACTTTTCGCGTGTATGCTTATTGATAAAATCTCACCAATTCATTATATTATTTCATTCCAACAATGTAAGGATATATAAGAAGATGATATTTTACTAGCCTCGTTATCATTGTCCTAACTCGTACAAGTTGTGTTAATATACATTAAAGTTATTAAGGAAATATTTTAAAATCAAGCAATTTGCTTAACTGAATAAAATCAAATATAATGTTTTTAATTGTACTTGATTGCATCTGTGAGCTGAAAATTTAACGATTGTGGCACGATATTATCTTCACATTCATTGCAAGTGGATGAATGAAACCAGTGATCCGGCTAGCGGATCACGCACATCGGGTAAGTTTCTAATAGATCGTTAAAATACGATCCCCTACCAAAATTAAAATACATAGATGTATAACTACACCACTGGAGCAGCCAGCCTAGTGGATGTAGCGTTGAATCGCGATACAGACGTCTTGAGTTCAAATCCGATCAGCATCAATGTACGGAGAAAGCAGATAATAAGGGTCGAAACGTGAAATGTAGGTCTGGGTCAGCAGCTGATGAGACCCACATAGACTGATTAGTAGCGTCCTGCTGTATAAAGAATAGGAACAATACCTATGAGGATAATATTGTGCCACAACCAGAAGAATTTCAGCTCACATATGCATTCAAGTTAAATTAAAAACATTCATTGCAAGTGGCAGCATGATAACTAATTCGAGATACAGACGTCCTGAGTTCGAATCCGATCAGCACCAGTGTCGGAGTAAACAGGTGAGCTGGGGCGAAACGTGAAATGCAGATCTGGGTCAGCAGCTGATGAGACCCACCGATGCTAATTAGTAGCCTCCTCTCTATCAAAAATAGGAACAATACCTATGAGGATAATATGGTGACACAATCTGAAAATATAATAATGTGTAATAAATAAGTGAAAATAAAGTGTTTTTACTATTCGTTCAACCTTAAAATAATACAATTTCTATGCATTGTAGACTCATCTTAATATTACTATACTTTACTTATAATTTATTGTCCAGTGATACATTAAATGGTGTATTCTTTTTATTGTGTTGTGTATCCATCGATAATCAAGAAAAATAAAATTATTTATTTATTTCGCGAATTTTCGACTTTCGTAATAGCCGAAAATTTGTAAAATAAATATTATAATTTATTTTTCATTATTTAATCTTTATTAATTTTAAATAAATTTATTAATTCAAAATTATTGTTACTCCCATCTAGCATAAGTATATATAAATATCAAAATAAAGATGAATTGATGAATTAATTAGTTGATAACGAGTAAAAGGAATAACAAAGAGCCAAAAGAAAAAGTAAAGAGCTCTATTAGATAACATTTGATTAAACATCGAATCAAGAGAATCGCAAAATAATAGGGGATTAGCAAATTTTTATTAGAGGTTTGCATATTAGATAATTCAAATTTTTAATTATCATAACCATATTTATAATTATATATAACTATAAATAATAATTATAATATATTTATAATTATATTTTTTTAATTATAAATAAATATATAATATCTAATATTGTAGGATATCCATATATACAAATATATAATTAAATATTATATTGATATATAAATATTATATTAAATATTTTAGTATGTAATAAAAGAGTAAGTAAACATAAATTTATATTTATAATATATTTATAATGATATATAATTTATTTTTGAATATATATAATATCTAATATGTAAGTTATTCATATATACAAATATATAATTAAATATTATATTGATATATAAATATTATATTAAATATTTTAGTTTGTAATAAAAGAGTAAGTAAATATAAATAAGTTTTATTAAATGATAGTTATTGCAGATATTTGTACAGCCGGCATCATTAGCCGACTAAATAGAATAAAAAACCAATAAATGCTCGTTATGCTCTGTCATATACACAAATATTTGTGCTTATAAAATTTTGATTTAATTATTTAGCTAAATTCACAATAAGATCAAAAATATTGAAAAATTTAATATTGAAAATCTAAAAATTGAAAAAGCTAAAAATTAATTGAATTAAATCAGATAACTAATTGTGAAAATCGTTTTAAAAATGATTTTAATGACATAATCATTTTAAAATTAAAATATTATTTTGAATAAAGCTACAAATTTATTTTTAAATAAATTTGATCATAAATGCTATCAAAAAGCAAGATTTACGCGAAACTAAAAAGAAATGAAACTGCAAATAAAAGAAAAACTGACTGATTATGCTTTAAATAGTGAAATTATTTAGATTTATAAATTGCTTATATTTCTCATTAAAAAGAAATTAAAAATTATAAACAATTAATCACTGTCAAGCATTGATATTAAAAATGACATTCTAGGTTGTGCATGCTAGTCATTAGAATAATTTTTACTAAGCTTTACACTATTATATCATAGATGGATTAATCTTTTGTACTTTTATGCTATCAAAAATATTTAAGAAATACAGAAAAGCAATTTATTTTTTACACGTAATGAATATTTTGGCGATTAAACACATTGATAACAATACATTTAATCTCTTTAAAGGATGGCTTAAATGCTACACAGCATTAGTAGATAAAAAGAAATCAACCAAAATTAAAAATTAGTAAAATTTTGGCTTCGTTCTAAAATTTTAATTAAATTATAATTTTAAAATATAATTATAATTGTTTAAAACAACAAATTAAATTATATTTAGTTATATGGCTATTTAATATCTAGGTATTTATTAAAACTGAACTTTAATTATTGAAATCAATTTTTAATTTTATTTTAATTATTATGCTTCCATGAGCAGAATAATCCAAACCGAATTATTCTGATAAAAATTTTATTTCACTATAAGTTAAGTATCTTCGAAAAAATAAAAAGTAGCTGACATCCATGATAATTTGAATACGAATTAGTTAAATTAATAGGAGTATAGGTCTCAAATTTTATGTATTATATTGCCGTTAATTAATTACTTCATAAGAAATTTTGTTGTGATCTACTTGATATTATTGTGGCTTTTTACAGTTCTGCATCTTATACTGGTTTTTAAACAAGTAGGTACTTTGTCAAATAAAATTGTCAATATTAATAAATTTTTATTCGATATTTTTATTTGAATTTCTACATTTTTAATATTTATAATGCTATATTATTAGAAATTATTATTTCAGTATTTAAAAGTAAAAATATATATGGTTTATTTTATCGATACCAATTTTACTTCTTTACTGTCATTTAGGTAATGTTTTATATTTTATTACATTATTTTTTTATTTTTGAGCAAAACATTAACATCAACAATTTAAATTAGTACAAAGAGCTTTATGAGGATTACAATATACATTTTGATATATGATGTATATAATTCATGTATTAATATTTTTTTAATCGATTACTCACAATAATTAATTGTTTTAATTATTGATTGAACTGGAGATAATTAAATATATTTATTTTATGAAAATTCGTAGAATTTCGTTGTCGCGTTTTATTAGTCGATTTTTAGAACAAAATTACGATAAAACGGTTTCCAGAAAGTTGCAGTATATTGAAATAGGATTGCACATAACTAAAAAACAAAAAAATGTAATAAAAAAATTAAGAAATAAAACGATAATAAAACAAATAAGAATATTTATTTAATAAATTTAAAATATTTATTAAATAAATATTTTAGAAATATTAAAATAAAAATAATTGTGACTGATATTTAGAATAACCGTGGCTAAATCTGATATTTAGAATAACCGTGACTTAAACAAAATCAAAGAAACATAGTACAAACCTCATAGATAAAGTATTACAAAACATTTGTTTTAAATGCGATATCATATTTTTATTATGCATCAGTGTATTTCTAAGCATATAAATGTTTATTGTTTTTTCATTTTAAAATATTATTTTCTACTGAGATGATTTTATTCTTGTCGAAGAGTAAAGAGTGGTCGACAACTGCGCCAAACCTATACATTTTCTAACTTAATTTTATGTTGTTTAGCACGTTTTGATAATTCCTTACTATAGTTTGATCTATGATGTATATGAATAAAGTGACTGTAAGCAAATGGCTCCAAAAATATTTGTATAAATAATAGGAATATAAAAAATTCTTTATATTCTTGTATAAAGAATTGAGCTTTTAACTATGTGTTTTGTAGCTTACGGTTTCGCTGTTTATAGGTGATGGAATATTGTAATGACAGAAATCCATTAAACGGTGCATTGCTTATATCCATAAATATCAGTATTAACTTTAGCATTTATAATAATACGCTCTATAACTTTAAAATATAATTTTGCTGATCGAACTATAATACTAAGAATTTTATTAATTATCAGTCGAGGTTAAATATATATATTTATTAAAGTATTTTCATAAAACTTAAAAAAGTAAAAATAGCTCCAAATTACCAGGCATATCATGTATGCACGATACTGTAAGTGAAATTGCGCTACACTTTAAATACCATTTTGTGAATGTAGTAGCATGATAAACATTAACATTTCTCAATTGATTGAATACAAAAGTCTATACGATTTTATCGTGTCTAACATCAGTCATTAATTTGGCTAAATATCAAAAAATGAAAACTCTGATTTTTAGTCATTACACGACAAATACCGATCATTATCTCATTTTTGTTTAAAAACATTCAAAAATTTAGTTTGTAAATAAAACATTTAAAACACCTGGAGTTTAAGTTATTAAATTAATAATCGAACTATATACGATAAATTGATAGAAAATTCTTGTGACTAATTAGTTAATATATCAAATTAGCTAAGTGAGTCTACGTATTAATTATGATTTAATTATATTTAATTAGTTAATATAATTATAAATTTAAATATTTTTTAAATTAAGCTTATTATTAAATATATTTAGACAATCTAAAATTCTAATATATATTTTAATTCTTTCATTTTCATGATAATAAAACGTTTAATTTATGACCAATTTCTAATTATTCATAAACGTATCAACGATAATAAATTTAAATAATCAAAAATAAAATAAGTTAAGCTAATAGTCAGTTATTTTATTAATTAAATATTTATCTTCGTTACACAGAGATATGTTTTTTAGTCGTAAGATAATTACAACACAAATTTCTTGGCAAGAAAAATATAAAAGTAACGCAAGATTTTTACTGTCAACCACTAATCCGGGTGTCGGGTAATAGAGACAGTGCACGAACCAAATTACTCCAGACATCGCAATCATGGGCGACAGACCAGAGTTCTTTTTAGAAAGCCTAAGGCGTATTTCAGTCAGTTTTGAGATTTGATTTCTCCATTGGTACCAAAGTCTACCTCGTGGTCTCTTTCCAGAGAGTCCGGCCTGGAAAACCCTCCGAAGAAGATAATTAAAAATATAAAAACGTTTGGAAACTGCAATTATTTTTACATGCATATTCCAATTCCTGATCGATAATAACGTGAACAATAAACGATTTAAAACAATCTAAGCTATTTAGATAGCTTAAAGGGCTCATATTTCTTTCATGCGTATTCATTAATCCACTTTCGAGGATTACTGCGTTCATGATGTTACCTAGATTTTCCACATATTTTACATATAAGTACGGAATCAATAGATCATAAAGAATCGTTTCAAACTTTATATATGTATATATAGTATTTGGAACGATCCTTTATGATTGATTGATTCCATTGATTCCATAATGTTTGTGGTATATATTAATTTACAATATTAGGAAAATATGGGCCTTTAGATTTTGTTTCGAATTCGTGTGATGCATTATTAAATTTTTGTGATTTAAAAAATTAAATCACATTTTGATTCGATATTGATTCGATAACGGAATTTAACCTTCTTTACAAATTTAAAAGAGTATATGATTCTGCTTTGAAATGTGCTTTAAAAATTTTTTTGATAATTAATTTTGTTTCATTAAGTTAGTCAACTTCAATAATTACCAATATTTATAACTACTGTAATAGTTATCTCCACTAACTATTGAAGATGCTAATCTAAAACTTGCGCAATAGTTATTTAATATCACCCCGAATATATATTAAATACTTTATCAAAAGCAAATTGATTATAATGTATTTTTTATTATGTGCCTTCAGATTTAGTTTAGATTATATTACATTAATGAATTGTAAAAGAGTATTTGATTCTGCTTTGAAATGTGCTTTATCATTCAAAAAGTCGACAACAATTATCCCCAAGCTGTTGATAATTAAATTTTTAATTTTGTTGATAATTAATAATTTCATTATTAAATAATTATTTTATTTATAACTACTGTAATAGTTATCCCCAATAACTATTGAAGATGCTAATCTAAAACTTGCATAATAGTTATATCACCCCGAATAATCAATTTGCTTTATCGAAAGCAAATTGATTATGTGCCTTCATATTTAGTTTAGATTATATTACATTAGTACTTGCCTTGTGACGGCAACAATCAACTTATTGCTTGACGATTCAAGTAATGAGTTATCAATCATTAGAGTGTTAAATCAGTGATGAAGATATTCGTTTTCGTATTTTAATTCTGCACATTTCTCTGTTATAAACGTAACTTTATTTTTATATGCCAAATTTAAAGACTACAACTAAAAGCTATATAAATGTCAGTTTAATATTCAATTATTTGTTTAATAATTGAATGTATATATTTAGATAATTTTTTAAATTATGGATTATCAGAAAACGCTTACCTTTAGAATTTAAAACGTCATTACAAAAACTGTTCAAAAATGATTCAAATGTACATGTGTTTAGTCATTTTACATTAAAACGAAAAGTCTAAATAGGAAGCATTTAATAGACTAAAAGATTAGTGCTTGTGCTTAAATTGCGATTCGATAAATGGCACTTAGAATTCTATTTGCATTCGCATTAAAGACCGTGTTAAAGTGCTAATATTATGCAATTGTTAAGCTATTTTTATTCTGTTCGGATAAACAGTTGCGCAAGTACATCTTAAGCTAATATTCTTATATGGATACTCTACTTACAAATGTCGCTGAACCTTTACTATTGAGAAAACAAAATATTATTTCCTAAAAATCTAATTATCAACAGCTTGGGGATAATTGTTGTCGGCTTTTTGAATATAATGATAAAGCACATTTCAAAGCAGAATCAGAGGCGATACTCTTTATGAAAGATTTTAAGCTGGAATAAAACAGTCGAAAAATCTGCTGATAAACTGCATAAAACGAAATTTAACAACATAATTTCAGAAAAGTAGACCAAAAGACAATCGAACTTATTTATTGCATTCCAAATAAATCTGTAGAACAATTTAAAATTAATTTTTTAATATTTAAGTTAATACAAGTATCTGTTGGTTATAACGCTGTGACTTATTTCTTATTTTGTTCATGATGCTTAGAGGCGTAAACATACAACTTATAAATCAAATGTTTAAATTTAATTTTCGATAAATTGTTTAGATTTAATTGCCTTCACTCGGTGAATTCAATAAAACTTATCCTGGTGATATTAATCTCATCTGAATTTTTAGAAAATTCGCCGTTTTTAATTATTTTATTAAGATATTTTTATAGGCAACAGTCAATAGATAAAAATTACTAAAAATAGACTATTTAGACAATATTAAATATTATATTAATATTTATATTATATTAATATTAATATTTCAATAATATATTTAGACAATCCAAAATTCTACAAATATTGTCGATTTATCAATTAATATACTAAATACTTTTTTAAAGTTTTTAGATAAAAATAAACTCTTTACCCAGAGTTAGTTAACAATACGTTGTTTTATTTCCTTTAAACAGACTGATTTATCTAATCAATAGAAGAGCGGCGAATAACAATAATAATATTATCCCTTGTTCGCCGTTCTTCCATTGATTATTCAAAGAAGAGTCACATTTTTAGTTTCATTTTAAAATTTACATTTACAATTAACGCAGTGATCACATATGTACTATACGAACATATAGTACATATAATTACAATGTCATTCAAACTTGATATAGTCTGGATCAAAATATGATCTATCAAACTTAGTTATTAACTTTAGTGCTTATCCAACGACGTAATGACGATTTTGCTCCTTGAATGAAATGATACTTGCAGGGTATTGTATAGATTATTAAGATAAAAATGCCTATTTGGCATTAAAACGAAGAAAAAGGATCAATTCTTCCAATAGTTATCAGTTTAATAATCAATTTGAACTTTTAAATCTAATTGATTATTAAACCGATTACAATGTCGTTGATTATGCCTACAAATGGTAGGCGAAATATTCGAAGAATTAATTCTTTTTCTTCTTTTCAATGCTGAATAGGGCCTTTTATTTCAATAAAATATATAAAGATCACACAGTAATTTAATTTATATTTTAAGTGTATTTCCCTTTATACTCATAACTTATTGTAATAATAATTTCAGTATCATCAGCAAAAGGTCACCAAATTTTATTTTAAATTTTAAAAATTTAAAATAAAAATTTAAATAAAAATTTATTTTTAAGTTTAAACCGAATGCTTGAATAAAAAATTTGTTAAAAAATTTAAAAATATTTTATAAAATTTTTGAATATTGTAAAATAGATAACGTTTATTACATATAGCATTAATATTACATATAATTTAAATATTACGTATTAATCTAGTTAACGAAATATTTCAGAATAGAACACAACTTCTTATGATAGTGCGTTGTTGTCTGTTTTCCATTATTTCTTTAACGCATCTATCAATTTTGTAAATTCAATATATTTAATGGTTTTTACTTACAATAATGTTCATTTCGATTATATTAAAGCATTATAGGAATTCTGCCCTAAATCAAACTTTTTCGTAAGCAACCTTCATTTACAATGCAGTATTGGGTTGTTCGTTTTATTTTCAATCGTTTTCAGTAATGCCTTAGGGACCATCAATATTGCCTATATTAATGGACTGGAATTGCATTTTGTTTTTACGATTGTAATTGATCAAAATATCAATTAAGTACATAAAGGCTTTTATGATAATTTCGCAAGATAATGTTATATTGCTTCACAAGATAGAGAGAGGATGATTCTAATTGTGTACACTATATTTTCACATAGCCGTGACCAACCTATTTTATAATTTTAATTAATATGTCTAAAATGATTATTTCTTTTAGCACTTCAGCTTAATATGTTATTTGTTGTTTCACGATATTTGTTGTTATTTGTTCGAAATTAACAAACATTCCAGTTGTTAGAATTTGTTCCTTGCTTTGCTTAACTCTTCTTATGATGAAGAAATGTCTTCATTATATTTCTACTTGCGATGAGTATCAAATGTTATTTATGAATTTTAACATGTTTTATTAATTTGAATTTAATTTTCACCTTCAAAGGAAATGAGAAGTTGTGATAAAAATGTAAACAATTGTTTTATTGTATACAACCATTTTATATCGCCGTATATTCATTATGTTTTATCGGTTTCTCTTTTTTATATTTTTGAATAACATTAAGAATTCTCAAATCGATCTATTCATAGTTCATTCGTGTACCATTGCAATTGTTTAAACTGACGCGATTTTGCCTATAGTGCTTCTGGAATTGGTAAAGTTGTAGGTGGAGCCAGTAAAGAAAATAAAAAAGGGTATAGTCTATAAATTAAAGATCAATAGAATTTAAGATCAATGCTGTTTACATTAATTTGATAAAAGACAACTGCAATCAAGTGTTTCTGTTCTTATTTTATCTTTTTATAACAATAAAAATCGCTAACTAAATTAAACGTTTTTTAGAAAACAGTGAAATATATACACATTAGCCTGTAAACTAGTACATACCCTGTGCATCAGTTGGGGTTCGTCGCATTCTCAATACCATTAAATTTTTGTACTAAATGATCTACTTAACAAAACAAAATCGGCACAATCCTCTAACATTTTATATTTTACTAGTTAGCTGATATTACAATCAAACATTTTTTAAACATAATTTAAACGGTTTGATATGGCATTCGATATCTTATCAAATTAAAAAGGCCTACATTTTATGAATCTAACTTAATGCTCTTAAAATAAAAGCTTATGTCATTTATATTTATAGGCTTGAAAATTTAGTAGAAATGTTCTACAACAATATTTTTTTGATAAGAAAAAAAAACAAATAATATAAAAATTTCTTGTCAACCACTGATTCGGGTGTCGGGTCGTGGAGGCAGTGGACGAACCAAACTACTCCAGACATTGCGACCGTGGTTGACAGACCATAGTTCTCTTTTAGATACCCCAAGGTGGTCTTTGGTCAGTTTCTAGATTTGATCGCTCCACCTGTATCGAGGTATATCTCGAGGTCACTTTCCAGAAAGCCTGGCTGGAAAACTCTCCGAGAAAGGCGATCACTAGATATCCTAGGGCGTGTCCAAGCCACCCAAGCTGACTTTATTCGATGTGAAGAAGCAGCGACTTTACTCCGAGTCCATCCTGAATGACCGAATTCCCAAGACCTTTCGAAGATAGTTGAGAGAGTAAAGAGCTGATTTGTTGTTCCACAACCTGGATGAAAGTCGCAATGTTCCTCTTGAAGCTGTCCATTAAATATAGGTTGTATCCTTAACTCAAGAATTCTAGCAAATAACACCAGTTTGGCAAAGAAGAGTGATGCCCCAAATAATTGGAACAATCTCTTCGGTCACCTTTCTTAAAGATCGGTACCACCATCTTAGTTTGCCACTCACTAGTTACCTTGCCCGACTTCAATGCAACGTTGAGGATCCGTGTTAGCCACTTCATGCCAACAACGTCGAGAGCTTTTAAAGCTTCAGGTCGAATCTCGTCTACTCCAGAAGACTTGCCAAGACGAAGTTTTTAACAACAGCAATGATCACTTCCAAAGAGATTAGCTCTTCCGTTGCTTCTAAAGGCTCTAATTCTACAATAGAAGGCATATCGATCGGATTAAGGAGACTCCTAAAATGCTCTTTCCAACAACCAAGAATTTCTTCAATGTCAGTCAGCATAGATCCTCTCTTGTCAACGACAGTTTGAGTAGTTTTCTGCTTTCCAACACGAAGGTTCCTGATCGTCATCCAGAACATCTTCGAAGCTAATCTATAAACAAGTTCTAAGTGTTCTCCAAACTTCTTCCAAGTTACCTTCTTCTCTTATGCAACTGCGCGAGCTGAAGCTCTCTTTGCCCTTCGGTACTTGTCTACAGCTTCCACTAATTTATCTGACAAAGTTGCCTCCTTATAAGCCAGCTTCTTCTGTTGGACAAAATCTCTAACTGTTGGTGTCCACCAAGCAGTTTGAGTATTTTCTACGCGACAAGCACCTAAGACCTTCGAGCCACAACTTTTCACAGTTGTTTCGGCAAGCGAGGACCAAACATCTCCCATTCCTGAGCAATGCTCTTCACGTCTTCTGGCAACCGAGAGAAGTCCTCCCGGATGTAGCCAGAAAAACGTTCTTTGACAGAAATATCTGCTAAACGATCTCAGCACGCCCTTGCACAACGTTTGGGTTTACCAGGCTTGTCTAGCATTCGATCCTGCCATCGAAGCTTACTAACTATAAGGTAGTGATCGGTTGACAGCTCATCCCCTCTCTTATATCTACTCTTACTCTCTGGAGTAAGAGTAGATATCTATGCACATTGGATTACTCAGTCGAATCACCGGTTTCCTTATTAAAACAAAATTCATTCAAAGAGAGCTTAAACTAGAATATTAAATAAGCTAACTGAGTCTACGTATTTTATGTTGCAAATTAAAAATAATGCAAGATAAAAGTTAAATAATTAAATAATAAAAAATTAATTAATGATAAATAATTGTTATAAGATTTTATATAATTTATATTAAGATGAATTATAAACTGAAATTAAAAATAAAAATCAATTTTTATGAATTGACTAATAGATAACAAACTATGTATTAGAATAAGGATTAGAGTTTATCAGGAGGAACTGCTATGTTATCAGACTTCGGTCCCTGTTCCTCTACCCAACATAGCAGCGGGGCCAGATACATGCTAATGATGTACTTCCTCTGATAAAACTATCTAGTATCTTATACTAATACAAAGTATATTATATATAATCCATCCATAAAAATTTGTTACTTAAGAGTTTAAATTTATTCTTTATATTATTGTGTTGATTTATATATTTTACTATTTTCTGCTTGATGTTATTTTTATAGTAACCTAGTTTAAAATATGTATCTATTAAATTATTTAAATGATTTTGAAGAAAGCCAATATCATTACATATTGTTGCAATTCTTAAAATTTCATTATTTAATGTATTATATTTTATATTATATGGTATGCATGAATGCTCATGCAAAAATATGTTTCTTACTAATTTAAATATGTCATCTTTACGATATAAATTAACAGTAGTTTTAGTTAATGTTAATTTAATGTTCATCTCTTGATATATACCTTCTATATCTTCAATATTAGTTTTATTTTAAATAAGGCTTTCTGGATAAATTTGTTCACTAATTGAATAAACATTATTAGAGTTAAATACACATATATCATCAATATATCGAAACATATATTTCATATCTTTATATAATTTAGATTTATTTTTTAAGCAGTTTTGAACAAATTCATATTCTATAAAGCTTAAAAACAAGTCAGCTATAATTGGGCTACTATTACCACACATTGAAACATTTTTTATTTGTATAAATATAGATGTCCCTACTTTTAAATAATTTTGATTTATCAAAATATTTAAGGATTCTATTAATTCAATTTTATCCGTATATTTATATTTATTTGATGGTTTAATTTTTGTTATATAGGCGGTATAATTATTATAACATATATATGTATATCTTTTTCCGAATATTAGATTAATTAATTTTACTAACGCTTCTTTAATATCTACTAAATCTAGATTTGTATAAAGCGTACTAAAATCGTATGTATTTATATTTTGAAAATTTATTCCTTTTGTCTGTTTCTAAAAATTCTTTTGTAGAATTAATACTGAAATAGTGTTATATACCAGTATTAATTTCGATTACGCTACAATATTTTTTGAAGTGTGATTTAATTACTTTAAGTATTTTATTTATATAAACAGAAAGCAGTTTGAATTTACATTTTCAAGCATTACATATGAACCCAGGTTTTATTGGATTTTTATGTAAATTTGGATTCCAGTATAATATAGGTATAGTTTTATTATCTGATTCAACCTTTGTACCCTTTTTATCCATTATAGAACAATGATTTGTAATAATTGTTTCTAAACTCAACTCACAACGTTTATATGTTGGATTTACATTTAAATCATTATAATTAACTTCTTTGATCAGTATATCATAATAAAGCTTTTTGCATATAAAGACAAAGTTATTGCTAGCTTTATCATTAGTTGTTATTATATAGTTATGCTTTAATTTATGTTCTAAAGAAAACGTGAACATGAAACTTTGAGATGATTTATTTTCTATATCATACAATATCATAATTCGAAACTATATAAAATTCTCTAAGATGTTTGGGGTTTATCTTAACAGATTCCTCAAATTATAAATTCAATTTATTGAGACAATTTATTAAAACTTGATAACATACCAGTTCATTCTGAATGCTTGGTATATACATTCTAACTGATAATATAAATTAATATTTTAATTTATTCTTTATAAATTAAAATTATTTAGTATATTACTCAATATATTATTTAGCAATAAATATTATAAAATAATAACGGAGAACGTTGTTCTTAATAATAATTACAATAATTAATAAAAATACAATAATTTTGCGCCAGTATATTTCGTAAGCTATTAAAAACAACAATTTGTTGTTGAAATATTTTAAATTATGTTGTTTAAATATTTTAAAATATTTATAAATATACGAAGGTAAGAGAGAAGGTTTTTAAAAGCGTACAATTATACAATCGACTATTCGAATGTTTATATCGTTAATAAAAATGATCCCTAAATGAATTGTCATACAAAAAAAAACGTAAATTGGATATTGGATAAAATATTTAATAATTCAAGTATGAATTAACGATAGTCCCTCGATTTGATAAAATTTTCGAGCGATTTTGTATGATGCATATTAGTTTTATTATTGACACTAAAATAATTTATATTATAGTTTCATGTTTCGGTTCTTTTAATGTTAGTTGACCATTTCATTCAACTCGTTTGCTGTGATGACAATTAGATTGAATAAAATACTTTCATTTAATTGTTGGAATTTTAATTAAAATCATTTCTGATTTCAAATAGGCGTTGGCATGGAAGGCAAACTCCAATTTAAAAATTTACATGGAATCAAAAGCTGATGAGGTTCATCATACTGAAATGTAGCGTACATATGTTGGATTATGAATATCATAATTGTAGAAATGACTGAACATGGATATTACCTTAAAATAGATTTAAATATTTAAAAGTGAAATTTGTCTTGGTTATATTAAGTTCTTACACTAATTACACAAATCGACGAGCAATTTTGAAGTGCGAAAGCTTTGGAAACGCAGTGATAAGAAAGTCCCTGTACGCACAATCATCTTGTATTCTAAGATATTTTAGCAAATCAAACGTGAATTCTCAAACTCAGTAATAACACATTGCCGTCGACAACACATTGCCGTCGGAAAGCCCTTGGCGAATGGAAGGGGCAAAGCTTGGTATTTGCCCGCATTGTAACAGGCCAATCGCACTTACAAAATTCGGAAATGTACGTTTTCACAAGAGTTTTGGGGTTCGGTGCCCAGGCACTAGCTGCGCTTCGATTGCTGATTACACACCCAATATTTCTTCCCATGTTAAACTTACAGCCGAACGTCAAACCTACAAAGGATCTGAAATGACTTTAACCAACGACGTTTCCCACAATTTGAACGCATATGAAATGCTCACCGTATTTGGGCATCACTTACGCTGAAAGTAAGACGAATCCCTTCGAGTTTACGAAATAAAGCAGCTCGCATTTTTACTAATCTTATTGAGGAGGCACTAGAACATAAATCGCCATATAGCTGGACTAGTCTTTATGGGTTCGCAAAAGTGTGCCTATCAGCTCATTCAGGTGATCACCGAAATGTACGAAAACATATAGAGAATGCACTAAAGTCAGCCGAAAACAGGCAGTTTGACACTTCCTTTCTCACGCATGTTTGTGCTCAACAAACGACCCGACATAAACACGACAAATCAAAGACAATGACAATCGAACTTGTGCGATAGGGAAATTACGGCAAGGCAATGAAACGAGTATCTTCGTCACGGCTGGCGCTGTTCACAGAACAGACACACCGTAAGCTCACAGATTTGCACCCACCCGATAAGGGTATTATAACCTCAATCCCAACGGCAGAACACGGTATTGTCATCGATTCGGATACCGTCCGTGATTCAATTTTCTCATTCCCCTATGCATCGTCACCAGGTTGTCTGGGTTTAATAGCCGAACACCTACAAGACATGATCACAGCGGATCAGTCTGGAAAGCTTCTAAGCCGCCTGACATATCTATTAAATTATATGGCAGCCGGTGACCTTCCTGTAGATATATCTCGATATTTTGCGGGTGCAGATCTTATCGCTCTAGAAAAACCAAATGGAGGTATACGCCCAATAGCGGCAGGAGAATTGTTACGGAGGGTGTGTGCAAAGTGTATTTGCACAAAGATGCGCGATAAATTCACTCAAATATTTCAACCACAACAGGTCGGTGTTGCAGTGGCAAATGGCGCAGATTTAATAATTCACCAAGTTCGACGATTGCACGAACAGATGCACACCTCGGAAAATTGGGTATGGGTGAAAGTGGATGTTTCGAACGCATTTTATACAGTTGACAGGCAATGCTTTATTGACGCAACCGACATTGAAGCACTTCTATCGGACCGTGAATCAAATTGTGCTACTCGCAACCATCAAAATTACGATTTGGAGCAGCAAAAAGCCTTACATCGTCAGCAGGAGTACAACAAGGGGACCCTCCGGGCCCATTCCTTTTCGCACTGGCAATCCAACCGATTATTCGGAAAGTCGACTCGAGCACAGGTATCGGTTTTAACAAGTGGTATTTAGACGATGGAATAATTGAGGTGAACCCGAGGCAGTTGCTATCACATTAAACATGATTGCAAATGAGCTGGAAAAATCGGACTATCAATGAAATTGCAAAATACCGAATTAATAGGCCACACAGAAGCAATTATCTCAACGCAGACAGGATGGACTCACTCTCCACATACCAAGACTGACGGCAATTTCACTCTTTTGGGATGCCTAATTGGTTCGCAAGAGTTTGTAGAAGCATATCTCATAAATAGTTGCTTACCAAACCTAGTAAATGACACAGAGCTTGTCGCGTCGCTTCCGGACGCTCATGTGGCTTACCTGCTATTGCGCCACTGTGCTTCCGCTCAACGAATAGCATTCCTAATGAGGAATGTAGATCCAGCAAGCACCGAACTTTTCTGTAAGCAGTTTGATAATGCTGTGATACGGGCGATGGAAATCATCGCTTCAATACAACTGTCAGCGCGAAAACGATCTCAAGTTGAGCTCCCATTAAAAAATGGGCGGTCTGGGCCTTAGGAGTACAAACAAACAGAGAGCGGCAGCCTTTGCAGCAAGCGTCAGCACAGTGGCCGCGTTTGTGAACCAGGATCCAAATACATCTCCGGGCTTTGTAAACGCGAATGAAATACTTGTGCTACACGGAGCAGAAGTGGAACAACAGGCTTCATCCACAAGACAACATCAAATATCGTTCAAAATCGACTCAGAGAAGCGAAAAAATCTATTAGACACTGTAGATGATCGGACAAGGGCCAGACTAATAGCGGTATCACAGCCACATGCGAACGCATGGTTACAATGCGCCCCAAATCGAAGTCTCGGCCTAGCTCTTACCGACCAAGAATTTACAATTCTTATAAGAGTGTGGTTATGCCTGCAAATTGCTCCAAGTGACTACCGTTGTAGTCGGTTTTGGAAACGCAGATGCTCAAGGCTTCCATGCACTAACTTGCAACTACGGTGGTTATTCAGGAATGCGTCATAATGGAATTCGTGACGTCGTTCTCCAGGCGGCACAATCAGCAGGAATGCATGTGGGTTGCGAGGTTCGCAACCTTGTCCAAAATCTACAAGAACGGCCAGCCGATATTCTGATCTACGGGGATCCTTCAGATGCTATAGATTTCGCGGTAACACATCCACTACAGAAATCCTTTCTTCGCCAGTCAGCTTATGTGCCTGGTTACGCAGCTGCGCAGTACGCATCATCGGTCAAAGATAGGAAATACCGTGCTAAAATGACTGAGGCGGGATATAACTTCATACCTGCAGTCTTGGAGTGTTTCGGCGGCTGGAAGATGCAAGGGGAGAAAATCATCAGACGAATCGCCCGATCCTTAGCAATTCGATCATCTATACCATACAGCATCGCATCTGCACGGCTCTTTCAACGAATATCAATAGCACTCATGAGAGGAAATTCAAAAGCTATATTATCTAGCATTGATATGTTAAACCGACCGAATTACGAGATTGAATCCCATAATGGAGAATCCCACACGAAGAATGAACCCCTTCCAGGTAATTGATCTGGCAGTTAACTCTCTTCCATCGTCAATTGATCAGTCCGTTCCTGGATACATTGAATTTAACAATACAAATAAAGTAGCTATCACTCTATCTAATATACCAGGATCCAGTGTCGACACGTCAGTTTTTCAGTAACACATAAATTGTGTTCCTACAGAGATTGTGTACTTATAGAAGAAAACGGTAAATTCATACTAGAAGTATTGAGCTCTGCAATCACAGTAAAGCCCCAAAGTCTTTCAAGCAAAATTAAGCCACATTTTGACACCTTTATGCAACAATGTGACAATTCATCAAATAATAACGACGCTGATGATCCTGAATCTTTACCTATAAACTCACAGCCAGAAACCGAAATTAGTAAACAGACCGTCGGTTATATGACACATGACGTACATACATTATCTGATTCTGAATTAACTGACATTTTATCGAACGCAAATAGTGATAATCATGAATCGGACGGAAGGTTTAATTATGAAACAGAATTATTAACTGACTTTTGTGAAACAGATCAAATAATTACGCCCACTATAAACAAACAGATGTTACCAATAAAAGGCCGGCTAGCTATCAGTGAATCGGTTGATTCGATATTCTAGATGATCTGGCGCTATCTGAAAGTAGTGATAACGAAGAGGAGGAAGTCTAACGCTATCGATTATGGACATTATACGGAGAGGTTAACTATATTCTACATTTTTCTAATTTTAATACTTGGACCTTATCAACTAAATGACCTTTATAAAAGTTTTTATAAAAAAATTTAAATATTTAAGAAAATTTGAATTTGTTATAATTAAATAACTATTTCACTTTCAATTCCAAATACCATAATAATTTAGGTGGCGACGACTGCTAAGTGCTTCAAAAATTATTAGATTATAATTAATTAATAGATTAATCTATAATAGATTATAGATAATTATAATAGATTATAATTTAATAGATTTCACTCTTTGAACGTTTACAACATGGAATTTTACTTAAAATTATGATGTGAAGATTTTATATAAGAAGTCTTAACATAAGACTTCTGAAGACTTCTTCGAAGACTTTACATATGTAAAGTCTTCAAATAAAGGAATAAAATTGAAGTTTAATATTAAAATTATTAAATTAAGTATTTGATAAATTTTTAAACTTACTGCTAAATTAGGAAATACGTTTTACTATTTCATTCGTTTGAAGACCCATTTTAACCCATTTGTAACTCACAAATTTGCTCTTCATCAATGAAATTACTAAAAAGTGTTGCTATCACATTAGTGTTGTATACACTAAACGGAGACATATCAGATTTATGTATGCCTAATAAACGTATTGCTTTATCTAAACATCCTTACAGAGGATAATTACTAAAGGCTTTTCTTTCGGAGTAAAATGAAGGTGGCTTTTAAATAATATAAATCTCTGGTTTTTGTGCCAGTAACTAACCTGCCTTTTGTGACAGCTAGGCTGGTTTTCATGTCTCCTTTTTGTACAAACTCTCTCTTCGTGTATGCATGTGCACAAGAAAATACACTTTAAAGAAAAACGCATATTTTCTTATGTCCATTCGAAAGGTGATCATCGCATGTGACATAAAAACAATTCTTGTCTTTGAAACAAATGCAGCTGAGATTTATAAATTTTGCTTTTCCAATAGAAAATACGCAATTATCGAATAATTGACAAGCCCAATAAGATCAAGATTAATAAAGTACTATCGTTAAATACTTTTTTAAATTCATTACAATTTCTTCAAATTGCCTTTTGACGGAGAAAATTTAAACATATTTATTTCCGTCAAAATGTTTTATATTAATTTCACTTTTCGCATTATTAACACTTTGAAATTTACATTGAATTATTCGAATCAATAAGAGAATGAATAAATATTTGCTTAGTTTTAACTCTTTGAAATATGCATTCAATATTTTATAGCAGAACGGGTATTGATATTATCAGATAAGTTAACCGAGTCTACATACATTAAATATTCATAAATTGAACACAATGAAAAAATAAATAAAATAATAAAATAATAAATAATTGTTATAAAATTTTATATCACGTCCAAATTTAAAATTGAAATTTAAAATAAAAGTCAACTTTATATATTGACTAATAAATAGCAGACGATATATCAACATAAGGATTCAAGTCATCAGGAGGAACTGCTATGTTATCGGGTTTTGGTCCCTATTTTCTAATAAGACAATAAATAATATATATGTCTAATAAATAAGACATCGATTTTCATTCATCACGCTGTTCATTTAATCAGCCATGAAGAGATTACCCACGTTCGATTAGCTAACCATGAATATGGAGTAATCGAAGATTATGCCTAATTTCTTATCTCGATCAAAGATTATTTAATAATTTGAACCATTAAACAAAATCACAATTGAACCATATAGAATACAATTTCAATACGACTATGATTGTTTATCATATTTAGAAATTGTTCTATTTTAATAATAATTTTCGTTTCGGAATAGAAATGATTTCAACATGAGAATCGAACAACATAATTTATATTTATTAGTAATGCATTAAATAATACAAAATGATCAAAATCACATAAAATGCTTATTTATAAAAGTAATATATTTTTAATAAAACAAATTTAAAAATTTTGAGTTTGTTCTTGCTCAATTTATTATAAATCACCAAATTGTTTTAAGATTTATAAATAATATATAATTATTAATTGCAATTATTAAGAAATTTATTATTAATATTTATTATTGATATTAATAAATTTATAAAAAGTTATCAAATATTTTGCAAATAATTATTCTATATTTTAATAAGAATAAACAATTATTTTTCGTAGACATGTAGAATTTAATTTCCAGTCCTTTTCAATAACTGTCAAAATTTGCTATTTTTGACTTTAGTATTCTCTACATACAAATAAAAATATAGAGGTATAAAAATGCATAATTCATGATCCGTAATTCGTATTAATATTTATCATGATTTGTAAATTACCAAAACATTAACTTTATTGAAAGATAAAATATTGAAGCATTACAACGTTTTCACTTTTAACATAAAATGAATTACTACAAAAATCTCACGGCCGGCGAACCCACGCAGTATTCATTGCCGACACAGTCGCCCAACGCTCCGAAGAAAAGAAAATAGTCAAATAGAGTCGCCTCGACAAGCGTTAGTACGAATTTCCTTCCATCGCAGTCGAAACCCTTAGCGCCTTCGGTCTATCCGCAATGAAATTCCTGGAATTTCTAAGAGCAAAGCTGTCTCGATACACAGGGGAAAACGTACACGCACATGGCTGATGAAGCGCATTTGCACAGAGGATCAATGCTGCATGTTTCAAAGAATCAACTGAAGAATCTGCACTTGAATTTTTCGTTTAACTTTTTAGAAACTGTAAAATTATTTGTTTCGTGGGTTTAGTAAAACCTACATTATTGAGTACAAAAATAAAGAGTCTCTTTAAATATAATTTTACTTTATATTAGATAATCTGTAAATGAATATAATTGAGTACAAAAACAGTTGTGCTACTAGGTTTTCATAGTACTCTATTTGAAAGAAAGGTTACATTCGAATAAATAATAAAGACTTCTAAATTTCAAAACACCGAAAGAGGAAAAAAGAAAGATCAATACGTGTGTGTACGAGAAGTATCTTCACCAACCGTTATTTACCAGATCTATCTGAGTCTTCTCAGTAATAATTACAGCATCAGATCCAGAGGTATCTAAGCCCCCGGCCCCTAAGAGTCCAGTTTAGCCTTTGGGGGACGTCCTCTAGAAAATAAGGCTAATCCCAGATAGCACCAAGTACCCCAAAAGGCGTACTTGGGTTTTTCCATTAAATGACAGATGCTGGGCCCGTTTCAGGGCCCACTTAGCTCTCTTCAGAATACGTTAAAGTCTATCCAGGTCAGTTTTCGCCGACTAATTAATCGTAATGGTAAACCCATATATGTTATTCGACTAGTGAAGGTAAGGAGTGGTTTAGACTGTAAGATGAAGGAGAGAGAATACAGTGCTAATCTTTTAAGTTTCTGCTTTGTGGCAGTGGCGCCATGAAAGACGGCCACCTGCGATTTTTCGGAGTGCAAAATGAGATTCGAAGGTGCAAGCTAATCTTTTAATCTTAGAAATAACGGCTGATGTCCCAAACAACTACATATTTGCACTTGCGTATAGAAAACAGTTTAATGCGTATTAATGCGATGTACATAATCAAATGTGATATAATATCTAACAAACAAAGTATTATTTCTTAACGATATATAAAGATTTTCATTTATATGTTTAAATTTACTTTTAATATTCTACTGTAAATTTGTATTCTAATTTTATGTTAATTTTTGGATACTTAAGTTGAAGCTTAAATTATTAATATTATTATTTTTATATTTTGAAGCATAAAGTTTCAATCTTAAATTAAGTTTAAATAAGACTTTTAATAATTTATTTTATTTACAGTAGCCGATGCATTCAAATGTTTGCTTGCAGTTTACTGAAAAATGATACACAAAAATTACTTAAATAATGAAGTTTTACAAAAATTCAGTTAGGATAGTTGGAATTCGATGAAAATACGCTTGAAGGGTATGAAGTGGATGTACGAATGTGGGCAGGAAAATATTTTCAGTCTAAATGTATGTACTATGAAGTTAGATGGATGATCAGAGTTTGAAGACAAATTTTGTGGCATCTATAATCACAAGAGTGTAAAGACAAAAAAAGTCGGTCGATAAAGATCCTGAGAAGGAAGGTGTAACATTAAGTCAGTGAAGCTTGGAGAAATGAATAGCGATATAGTCAAAGCGACGAAGGCGAAAATGGATACGAATTGCAATGTTTAAGATATATTGGAGAGAGGAAGTGGTTTGGAGGAGATAGAGAAAATGCTAAGTCAACATTAGGGAAAAATATCTGGTATTTATGATAATATTTAATATTTAATTTTCATGATAATATTCTTAATTATAATATTTAATTATTTTAATTAAAATATTTGATAAAAATTAATTATCTCTAGATTTTACTATTCATATTTATTCATTAATTAAAATTTACTGTCAACAAATGTTTTATAAAATCCTTAACTGGTATTTATTTATCTAAATTTATTTTAATATTCATTAAAATAATGTATTATTTTATTAATGTAAATAATAGTATGTAATATAATATATGTAATATTAATATAATATATTGTAATAAAATGTGATATATAATATCACAAATTTTCTGTTAGCCAACTAATATTTCATAAGCGTGAATCAAACTACAAATGCAAACGTTGCGGTAAAGACTGCGAGGATATGTTGCAAGCACACTGTTGCAACATATTGCCCAATATGACTTCGAAGAAACTGAACTTAATGGTGAAAGGTCTATCTTAGACTCTTTGTGGCGAAGACCGACATCTATTTTCTTTATTTTGTATATTGTTGGTTATCTTCATCGCTAGTAACGGCATTGAAATTAAAAAATAAAAATTATTTTATTTAATAATAATTATTATTAAAATTGGCTCAAAATTATAACAGTTCTGTTTATTATTCTTTAAACGATTGATAGTTGTTTTTAAACATCCATTTATTTTTTAGTTTATAAACATCTATTTATATTTTGGCTAAGGAATCTTCCGCAATAAATTTGCAAATATGGATTAAAGCAAAAAATTAGATTTACAAAAGCAAATTACGCTCGTATTTTGAGTGATCATAAAATCATGAAATTTCTCAAGTTTCCTTTATTACTGCCATATTATGTTTAATTATATCAGCTCCGCAGTTCATAATAATATATCTAATTTAAAATTCTAAAATTATAAGAGTACTAAATTGAATATTGAAAGAACTAAATTTCTATGTTTATTTAATTTAATTTTTTAATTAAAAAATTAATTAAAATTTAATTTTTAAAAATTAAATTCAATTTTCAATTTAATCTTCTATTTAATTTTTTTCTATTTAATCTTTTACTTATTCAATTATTTAAAAATATTTTTCAAACCGATTTAAATGGCTTATTTATAAATTTGCTGTATCGTAAGCTATAGTACTCATTTGGCAGTTTATGACTTATAAAAGTTTATTCGTATGTGCTTATAAAAGTTTCAGGAAAAGTACTTTTATTTCTCAGGCAACGATATTTCCTTTCGTTTACATTTTATTTAAAATTTTCTTATAATTATCTAGTCCCAAAGCTTGTCGCCTAGCTTTTTGTATTAAAGATTCACTGTCTTTTAGTTTATTGTCGATACGTGCTTGAAATTTTGTTGTGTGACTCTGATAGGTCCTGGTGATAGCGTTTTCGTTAATATTTTTAAAATATATTGACTTGGGTAAATCCCGATTCGGTAGAATCGATTTAAGTTTATTAAAAGATACATTTTTGAAATCCATAACTGGCTTTTTATACGTTACACTCGGTTTGTTCGTTTCTCGTTTAGTTTTGTATTGTTTCAGTAAGCACGGTGAATTCACTTCATTATCCCAGTGTACATTGGCAGAATTAGTATTCCCAGTGTTTGAAGATCGACCTATGTGTCTACTTTTACAATAAACGTTTTCATTTTCTGCTTTAGTATTCCGTTCGCTTATGTCGTCGAATGATGGTTCGTCATTACTGTTGGAAAATTTTATAAAGGATGAGCATGACGACGAAGCGGATGATTTATTCAGATTTATTCTATCCTGATTGGACATCATATCACTCGTTATCCAGAAATCCGAAGGTAAACGAGATTGGTCACATTCTTGTCTGCTGAAAAATATCTGACGAAGATGACAATTTGCGAACACAGTAATTCTGCTACAGGCACAGAATTTCGTTTCGTATAATTTCTGCGTAAATTCATTCATGTTTATGGTCAGCAAATTCCAATTGGCTTTCCAGTGTAAAGGTATGGAAGCGCATGTAGGGTTGCATTTTATCTGACGAGTAAAGGTTGAAAATTTAAAGGTTCTCAATGTCTTACGGGAATCCAATATCTAAATACAGTGACAATGTGAGACATCACATAGTCACAAACGATAAACATTACCTCTAGCTCTATTTTGAAATCAGCAGACAAATTTCTAACATATATATTCACCACCGGTAATGAAATATTCAATGGCTGACTACGAACTTTAGGCACCGTTATGTATGTGTTGCTTAAAACAAAATGATTGGAAAATACAAACTAATAATTACTATTATATTTTTATAATATAATATTTATATATATTATATAATATTATTATTGTTTATAATAATAAAAAATAATAAAAATTTTATATATTAATACAATATATTATATTTTTTATCAAACTAAATTGTGTCCTTTTTTTATAAAAAAGGACACAATCCTCGACAAAGGATAAATACGTTTATCTTATTAAATAAACGAGATTATATAAAGGAGATTTCCTCAATTTTATTAATAAATCTCAAACTTTACTTAATCGTAAGATAAAGAAAAAATTTCTAATTGTTGTGCTAAGTATATGAGTTAATTAAAGTCATTATATCCAGATTTAAGGAATTAATAAATTAATAATAAATAAATTATTAATAAATAAAAAATTATTAATTTTTAATAAATTAAAAATTATACTGAAAATAGTTTATTTGATTGAATGTCACGTTAAATAGTTTACTGTAGACAATATGATAGTGAAAACGTTCAATAAAGACTTTGTTTTAAAAATGACTTTAATTCGGACATTTTTGAACTCCATTTTTGTTTTGCACACTGAGGAAATTGAATTGGCAATTTGCGATGCACATAATTTATACCGAAATAGTTCAAAAATTGTACAACAGTAAGTATAATAGGTAAGTATAATTAAATATCATAATTGATAATAGGCTAACATAAATATTATAATTAATTACATTCGAATGAAAATAAACATTTGTTTTTCTGGCGAAATCCATTCGATAAAAAGCTTAAGACAATATTTTCTTTAAATTTTCGACGACTGCGTCGTCGAAAATTTCTGATGAGGACGACTGATGAGTTTCTGATAAGGACGATTATATTTAATTATAAAATATTATAATAATTAAAAATATTAAATTCTACATTTTAAAAATTTTAAATTTAATATTTAATTTCTTCAAATAATTACATGTAAAATAAATATGTCATCCTGAAAAAATGCAGAATTATATTAAAATAAGTAAATTTGTTTATTAAATTCACGGGATCATAAGAACAGTTACTGTAATTTTATATTGCAATTGATTAATTGATTTTCATTTTAATTTCGCAATTAAACAATTATTTTAATTAAAAATATTGAATATTTAAGAATATTAAATAATTTCGTTCTTAGATTTTGATTATTGAGATTTAAAACTACTATATAATCTAAATATTGAATTAGACTACTGTATTACTTTTGGCCTTATAGTATCAAAATTCTTTAAAATACCGCAAATATTATATCGATACAAGTAAAAAAGCTAATGATTAAATCAGTAGAGAAAAATAAAAAAATTAATTAAATTATTAATAATATTTTATTGATAATTAATAATAAATTTATAATTCTAATATTTAAATTTAATCGCATATTGATTTCGATATCCCTAGATTTTATTATTATTTAATTTCTATTTCAATTTATTTCTTCAATATTTATATATTTCAATATTATTGAAGAACTTCACAAATAGTGAATATCATTGCAACGGGTGACTTTTCAAGTTGGTGTTATCACTGATAACACAAAGTATTTTTATTTTTACTACGAAATTCACTAATATTTGTTTGATCATGGCAAAATGCTATTAAACGTAAACCACTGAATTACGTGAAAATTAAAATAGCATTAAATTAAGTGTTTGCGTATTTTCGATACAACACTTTATCGTAATATGACAATCTAATCAAATCTAGCAATTATTGCAATGCTTTTAGTAAATGATTCTATTTTATTTAATTATTAAATTTAATAAATAAATTTATAATTGAATTATTAATTAAATTAGGGTTATTCATCTGTCTTTAAATTTAAAAGTAAAAAAGAAAGATAATGAAAAAATGTTGTACATAAAAAAATCTGCAAGATTTCGTGCAGAATTAAAAAATAATATAATTACATATTATACATTTTTTATTTAAAAATTATAATTAAGTTTAATTATTTAAGTTTCATTAAAGTAAACGTTTGCTTATTTTCGAAACAAAACTTTATCGGTTGTAAACAATTTAATCGAAAACTTCTAAGTATTGCAATGTTTTTATAAATTAATCATTTGTTAAAATATATATTAATCATTTGTTAATTAAACAAAAGTTTTTTATTAGAGAATTACTGTAATACAGTTCAAAATTTGATCATTAGTGCATGCAAATTATTCATATTTTAAAATGAATAATATTTATAAAATATTATTAATTAAATAAATCAGCTATGATAATAAATAACATTTATTTATGTAATAAATGTTATTTATTACATAAATAACATTTATTTATGAAACTATATTTATTACATGTAGTATTTTTTATAGAAAATAATAAATCAGCTGAATTATTAATTAATAATTTAGCTTGATTAAATTATTATTTAACAATTATCTATATTATTATCTTTTAGATAATGAAATAATAGATGGATAATGCAGAATATATCCGTGATAGACAGTAATCAAGCTAAACTATTTCCTTTTCTTCAGCATTTGTTCCGCTTAGTTAAGGAGTACCCTTTGAAAGTGGGCGTAACATTGTAGTCGCCTTTCGCGAAATTCACTGAGATAACATTTCATAATGTTCATGCAACATGTTTTTACAGCTGGCTTGTCACGAAGTCTATCGACGATCTTCCTCCTTTCTCAGCACGGAATTGAGATCGGTCATGGCGGAACTAAACTACTATGCAAAGCTGAATATGTAACAAATTCAACTACCGAAATAGAATTTGAGAAAAATAATCGTCAAGAAGAAAAACTTTTTGTCTATTGTTTAATACTATTAAGTTTAAATAAATTTAATGAACTTTAATTAATAAAATTGCCTTAATAAATTTTTACTTTAGTTTAAACAAAAATAAAACTGTATTTTTAATATTTAAAACATCATTTCGGTAATTCAGAAATTATTTTGATAATTCAGTGTTCAAATGAAATATTTCCCGTATGATATTCACAATATTTTGAGCGAAACGTGAATACAAACGAGATATTTTTATAATTAATTGCTAAATCACTATATTTTATGCAAAATAAAAAAATAATGTCATTAGTATTCTAATGAAATAAACCCATAAAAAATAAAACCTATAAATCTATTTAGAGTTTGTTTATACACCAACCTGGTAGTGGACGACCTGAGTTTTACAACAAGACAGTGGAGAATATCATCCATTGATCTGGTGATTGATCCATTGCCATTTTTCTTTAGAATTCGTTAAAATGATAAAACATTTACCATTTTATTTTTGATTAAGTTGATTGGTAAAAATAAAATATTTAAAAATAAACATTTTATCTTTAAATACAAACTAAATCTTCTAAATTTTAGATTGAATACAAACTAAATTTACGGAATCATCTTATCTCTCATAATACACTATTCACTAATATGACAGATATTTTAGAGAGACTAAGTTGGCATTAGCCAGTTCTATTTGCTGATGATCCTTTTTTGGTGTAGCATTCGAACCAATTAGGCTGACAATGCTTAGATTGCTAGACATTGTTTTAGCTCTAAGTATGCTTTGATTTGCCTCGTTCCGTCTGCCGATCCTCCTGCATCCAGCAGTGGGTGGCAGCCGGCACTGATGAGTCAAAACGATGACGAAACGGTACTAGTTATCGTTTGGTAAATTCTTTCGTAGCTGCCACATAAAAAAATAATTTTATCTTTAAAAATCTTTCATTCGATGCTTATCGTTAAGCTTTTTTAACTTTTCTTCCGATGGAACCAATAAAATACGATTTTTATTAATAAATTTACAAATAATATTTACATAACTTGCTGTTCTTATCATTACAGGAGAAAAGGATAAAATTTTCTTTACGATGGTAATAGAAACAATTATCAAGCCAACAAATGCATAACCTGGCACATGTTCTCTAGACTAATCATAATTTCAATAAATTAATTCCAATGTATAATTAATGCACCATATTTGCAATAATACAATAATTTGTCTAACAAAACTGTATAGAAATGGGCGCTTAGGGAAAATTATTACCCTACTGGCTTTGGGATCATTCTTCAAGTAATCATTCTAGATTACTATAAAAAAATACCTTATAAAAAGTATATTATCTTATAGTAAAATTATTGTATAAAATAATTATTGGATATAATTATTTAAGGTAAATAATTGCAAGTATTTAATATATACTTAAACATTAATATATTGATTTATTAATATATTAACTAATATTTTTATAAATTAATTACGATAACTTAAAATATTGCTAATTCATTAGAAATATAAAAATATAAATTAAAATTTGAGTTAAAAATAAGAATATCTAAAGATAGGTAATGATCCTGCAATTAAATTCTAATATTATAATTATTAGTTAATTATCACTAATTAATCATTTATTATTTATTACATTTTAATAAAGTGATTAATAAAATTATTAAGAGAACACATTCGACGTTGTAATTGGCGCACTTTTTTCAATGCACTTTTTGCTGAACCATCAGTTTTCCGCAAAGCTAGAAACAAAACTTAATTTAAATGCTGTATAAAGAGACCTAGAAGAAAAACTCTAACTTCTATCTCTGCATTGTGATGCATACGTATAGATTGCTCTTTCTATTTAGCTAACAAATTGACTGTAAATATATCCTTTCAGAAATTCATCGTCATCCTTCCAGAAAAGGTCTTGCATATGCAAGTGAGGCATTTGCAAATCTCCTGTCATATGCACTACGGTATCAAAAAAAGTGTGCGAGCCGTGAGCTATGATAAACGCCAATTCGTAATTATTTTCTTTTTACGAATATCTCGACAATATATGCCGCATATAAGTGCCGCTTCATCAGTGATCTCCGAATTGTGGATGCAAATCTCTCCTACATGTACTAAGAACAAGTTGTGTGACGTTAATAGCCAGACCTCTTTACTTTAAGTGTAATCCATTCTTCACCTTCTGTGTAATCAGATGTAATTACTTTTAATTTAATAACTGATTAGAATTTGAACAAACAAATGAACATATTACTGAGAAAATTTTAGATGTTTAAGTGCTAATGAAAGAGATAATCAAGGCTGAGATGGTATGCACATGTACTGAGGGCAGACGTGAATACACCGGCGCAGGTACCACTTCAAATCGAGTTCGACAAAAAGATACCAAGAGGAAGACCACACAAAAGATGGATACCCTACCGAATGATATGAAATGATCGAACTCACGCCCGAAGACGCAGTGGATAGGGCATTTTGGCACCAGCGAACGTGGCAAGTTTACCCCGCCGAACGGGGTAAACACTACGCATAAGACAACCAATAAAACATTTATTATTAATATTTATTATTAATATTAATAAATTTACAAAAAAATTATCAAATATTTTGTAAACAATTATTATATGTAATTAAATATATATTAAATATATTAATTATACACTATAATTATTATATTATTTCATTTCCAGTTCTTTCCAATAACTGTCAAAATTTGCTATTTTTACGTTTAGTGTTCTCAACGTACAAATAAATATATGAAGGTATAAAAATTCATAATTCATGATCCGTAATTCGTATTAATATTTATCATGATTTGTAAATTATCAAAACATTAACTTTATTGTAATATTTATACATTAATTTTATTGAAAGAGTACTTCCTTTGTAACAAAGAAGTTTTTAACACTCTGGATGTTTGTAAATATCAATCGAAGAACTTTAAAGTAATTTTATTAGCAACTTACTACTATTTTAAAGTCGTTTAAAGGTTTTGATCCTGTAGCTGTCATAGCTAAATGATAATTTTGCTTCTCTGACTTTTTATTTGATCCATTCATTTCTTCTTTCTGCATTATTTCTCTATACACGAAAATGGCTTTTAAATAACAACTATATCATCAATTTAGACGCTTATATCGCATATTTATCATTTTTAGACGTATTTCCTAGTTTGAATTTTATCTATTTTCCATAGCCTTCATTTAACAATGAATTTTGAAAATAATTTTTGTATATATTTGTATGTTTGAAAATCCTATAGGTAGAGAATAATTACTTGATCGATATATAACAACCTTATGAACCTTAACAACCTTAGCAACCTTAGGTTTAATTTTAACTATAATTATATTAAATCTAAATAATGTGATTATAATTTTGTGGAAGTAATTTAGTAACTTCCTCTTCATATATCGATTACATCTTTGATATAAGGAAGCTTTCAATTTCGTAAACTTTCAGTTTTAATCTCTAGATTAAAGTTGTTTAAACTAATTCTTTAGTGATTATATCCCTTATTATTTTTTATCATTTTATTTAAAAATAAATTATTTTAAAATATTATATTATTACATAATCAAGATGAAATAAAGACAGTTTGGTAAATCCTACCTGCACTCGGTAAATTTAATGTTGATTGCCGTGATTCGGGCTAATCATTTTGTTTTTGCTATTTAGTTTTCGTTTTTCTAATACTTATATTTTCGCCGGCCGAAAGACATATCGTGACTCAGTAAAACTTTATATTATTAAATATTATATTATAAAACATCATATAATAAAATATTCTTTATATTATACTGTCTTTAAATAATATATTTTTACATATTTTTACATTTTTCATATAAATCAATTTTAGTAAAGTCTGTGTTATCAGACCCGCCGTCTGCTGGTCTTCATCTACATCCAATAATGGGAGGTAACTGTAACTGATGAGTCAAAATAATGATGAAACGGTACCTAATATCCTTTTGTCGATTCTTTCGTGGCTGCCACATCATACAGACAGAAAAAATGCCCACGGAAATCTCTCATTTTCTCTTAAAATACAAGTTGACAGATAAATAGAAAGAATGCGCTGGCATTAGCAAGTGCTCTTAGCTAATGATCCTTTTGATGAAGCATGTACCTAGTTTACTAGAAATTTTCTAGCTCTATGAACCTTTTGACATACTCGTGCCGTCTGCCGGTCTTCATCTACATCCAGTAGTGGGAGGTCTCTGGCACTAATGAATCAAAGTAATTACGAAACGGTATCTGGTATCGTTTTGTCGATTCTTTCGTGGCTGCCACATCATACAAACATAAAAATGCCCACGAAAATCTCTCATTTTCTCTTAAAATACAAATAAGTTGGCAGATAAATAGAGAGAATGCGCTGGCATTAGCAAGTGCTATTAGCTAATGATCCTTTTAGGGAAGCATATACCTACTTTGTTAGAAATTTTCTAGCTCTATGTACCTTTTGACATACTCGTGACGTTTGCCGGTCCTCCTCTGCATACAGTAGTGGGAGGTATCTGGCATGGCTGCCACATCATACAAACAGGTTTAATAATATTCTATATTTTACTAAATATCAACGCTCATAATGATTATAAATTAGTGCATTTTAAGATAATAATATGTTAAAACATAGTAAATATGTTTTAATACGATGGATAGTTGAATATTAGTCAAGGATTTTTTGAGAATCAAATATTTATAGATTACTGTAAAATAACGACGTAATAATTACTGTATAATAATTATTATATTAATAATAAGTATTATTAATATTATTATATTATTATAAAAATATAATTATTATAATAATTATATTATAATTATTATAATATGAAATTTATCATATGATGAAATTAATCAAGACAGAGCATAGACAAGGCGTGCCAATGTGCCTGGATACTTTAACATGTGGTAAATCAGTGAGACAGATACTTATTGATAAGCATCCACAACCAGCTGACATACATGAGGAAGCACTAGTCACTCAACCAATAACCGAAATACATGACTTCAACCAAGTTGCTTTCGAGAGTATTGACGGATCAAAAATAATTGAGGCTGCTAAGAGAACAAAGGGTAGTGCAGGACCTTCCGGAATGGACGCAAAAGCATGGACCGAAATGCTTTCGAATTTTGGTACGGAGTCACAAAAATTAGCGGATACGCTAGCATTGTTTGCTCAACGAATCGCTACTAAGGAAGTTTCTGATGAGTCGATCAAAGCTTTTACGACAAGTCGCCTTATTGCATAAAGTAAGAATCTAGGTGTGCGTCCAATGGGAATAGGTGATGTCTCAAGACGTATCGTATTGAAAGTCATACTTGATGTTGCACGGCCACAGCTACAACAGATATGCGGTAAAACACAGTTTTGTGCTGGTCAGCGCGCAGGTACTGAATGTGTAGTCCATGCCTTACGTGATTTGTTATCGAGTAAACCAAATTCGGTGGTCTTGACTATTGATGCAGATAATGCATTTAATCGAATCAACAGAAAAACTGCCCTGGCCAACATGCCACAAATATGCCCAGCGCTATCGAATGTTCTGTCAAACCTCTATAGAAATCCGACGTCATTGACAATTGGGAATGAAATCATACTCTCCCAAGAAGGATTTACACAGGGAGATGTTTTATCGATGTCTGCTTATGCTGCAGCTACACTTCCTATGATACAAAAGATATCTGCGGAGTATCCTGATGTGCTCCAATGCTGGTATGCTGATGACGGCAATATGGTGGGTGATCCTGATACAGTGAAGATGGCGTTTGAACTGCTACGAAAAATTGGACCGTCATATGGTTTCTTCGTTAATCCGGCGAAATGTCGACTATACGGAAATGGATGTATAGCTGAAACGCTCCACGCTTTATTTGATGATCTTCAAATTTCTGTTGACATGGATGGCGTGTCTATATTGGGGTCTCCCATTGGAAAGGATGACTTTGTAAAAGAGCATATTCAATCTGATGTACGTTCGTTGATCGAGACAGTTACTCGTCTCACATAAATCGGTCGTTCAGAGCTACAGTTTGCTTTCGTTACTCTCATAAGATCTCTTCAACAAAAATGGATACATATGCAACGATCATGCCATTGCTCGATTGAGTGGTTTGAGGCGCTGGCACAATCGATAAGATCGATGATAACTGAATTAACTGGAATTGACATTGAAACAAATGAAGTTCTATGGAGGGTGTTTAACATGACTTTGAGAGATGGTGGTATCGGCGTTAAAGACCCTATGCGTTCAGTAGACCAAGAATATAACGCTTCACGTATGGTGTGCGAGCCATGTTTAGGAAACGTTACGGGGCTAGATCTAATAAATAATCAAAACAGATTATGTAAAGAAATTCGTGCTAACCGTTTAAAAGCGGAAAGGATGAATCGCAATGACATTATAAATCAGGTCGACCCTACTCTCAAGAATGCCATCGAGCATGCATCAGTATCTGGATCATCTTCGTGGTTGTCAACATACCCAACAAACAGTTATTCTTCCAGAATAAGTAATACAGTCTTTCAAGATGCACTAGCCACCAGATACGAATTTCTCCATCCCTCATCACCGAAATACTGCCAATGTAAAGAACAAAACTCGATATCACACACTTTCTCGTGCCCTTTAGGCGGCTTGCCATCAATGAGACACGATGCCGTCCGTGATTTTCTAGCGAATAGATTATCCGAATGTTGTCGTAACGTAGCAATCGAGCCAAAACTATCCCCTCTGCATGATGAAATATGCTTCCAAAATTACGGTACAACTATTGATCGTGAAGCGAGACTTGACATATCATGTTCCGGAATCTTTGGAAACAGAACGGAGTGTACTTTCCTTGATATCTGCGTGTTCAACGCATACGCTCCCTCTAACTCCAGTAAGAGTATCGGACCATGCTTCGAATATCATGAACTAAGGAAGAAAAGGAAGTATCTTGAGAGAGTAAATAGCATAGAGCATGCGTCATTTATTCCCGTAGTATTTTCGATGCTCGGAGGGGCGGGTACGGAAGCGGCAATCCTGTTAAAGAGAATCGCGGGCTCCATGGCAAGGAGTCATAACAGCTCATACAACGATGAAATAAGCAGATTACGTAGTGGCATCAGCGTTATCCTTGCAAAGATGACTTCTCGATGTGTCCGTGGAGCTCGATCAGCTATAAATCGTCCTCAAAGGGATTTATGTTTAATCAATGAAGAATAATTTAGTGACTTTTTGAATATTAAAACTGGCTTGGTGAGGTTTTTTCTTTAAAATTGTAAATTAAGGCCCATTTGCGGAAACCTATATTAATGTAATAATATTTATAATAAAAATATATAAAAAAATTATATTATTATATTAATAATAATATAATAATAATTGATCTATTAGTTCTGGAGGCCCTGACAGCCTCTCGTATGATTCCCCCAGACAATTGTCCCGGTATAAGGCCCATCGGTATTGGAGAAGTGTTAAGAAGGATAACCGGAAAGATCATAAATCATGCAATTCGGAAAGATTTAATATCGGTTGCTGGACGTGAACAGCTATGTGCAGGACAGAGATGCGGAGCAGAGTGTGTCATCCATTCTGTCAGAGATGCGTTTATGAGCTCTTCTGATATGTGTGTATTAAGCATAGACGCAAAAAATGCTTTTAATAGCGTAAACCGATCCTTAGCTTTAAAAAATATGGACCGTATATGCCCGGCTTTAACACGGATTCTCGAAAACGAATATATGCATCCCTCCACTTTGTCTGTGGGACATGAAATCATCTTGTCTTCAGATGGGTTTACTCAACGGGACCCACTCGCAATGTCTGCGTTTGCAGCAGCGACACTCTCATTGATTAGCAGAATCAAGTCAGCAGTACCGACGATAATTCAAAGGTGGTATGCGGATGACGCATGCTTTGTAGGAAGGCTGTCAGATTTGTACTTAGTATGGGATGCACTTAAAATCTATGGCCCGAGTTACGGCTTTCAAGTTAATTCAAATAAGTGCAATTTGTTAGTTCACACTTTGGATCAGTTTAAACTGGTATATGGCTTTAGTTCCAATGGCGTAAATCTTTGTAAGTCGGGGATCAAGCTGCTGGGTAGTTTTATTGGGTCGGACGACTACATAGCTTCAGAAGTAAACAGCAAGGTAGATAGGTGGTGTGACCTTATAGACAAATTAAGTGCCATTGCAGAAGCTGATGGACATGTCGCTTACACCTTGTTCACCAAATCTACGCAATTAAACTGGTCATTTCTTCAACGTACTTGCAAAACTGCTCAGGGGACATTTGACAGACTCCGCGATCGTATTTTCTCTAACTTATTACCCAAAATACTCGGAATTTCTCATATAGATATGACTTTAGCCGCATTCTTATTGTTGCCAGCAAAATTTGGTGGTTTAGGTTTTGATGACCCGGTCGAATTATCAGAGATAAGATACGTCCAATCGATTCGATTGTGTAAACCATTTCTGCATGGCTTGATTGCGCAAGGATTGAATAAAGAGCAAGATAATATTCTAAGAGAAATCAGGATGGAAAGGGAAAATAATATTCGAATGAAGAGAAACGAAATGTTGAGATCGGTTGATGAGACTACAAAACAAGCGATAGAGGCGGCATCATGCACAGGGGCGTCAAGTTGGCTGATCACAAGGTTGCTAATGAGACAGGGTTTTTATCTGTCAAACTGATGTTTTAAGGATGCAATTGCAGCTCGATATGGGTGGTGTCCAAATGACACACCTGATAAGTGCAGCTGTGGGGCAGCGTTCACAACAATCCACATGCTATCATGCAAGGTCGGTGGGGTACCTATTGTCCGGCATAACATAGTGAGGGATCTTATAGCCAGCATGGTCCGAGAAGCGAACTACCACGTGGAGATGGAGTGTATGCTACAGCCCGTTCCGGAATTGCACAAGTTTATGAATCAAACAACTACGAGAGACAGATCAGCGCGGCTAGAATTTTCATGCTCAGGACTGCATGGAGACATTATGGAGCGGTCATTTTTTGACGTTTGTGTATTCAATACTTTTGCTCCATCGTATGCCTGTGGTTCAAGCTCATCCTTCAAATTTCATGAAAATCGCAAAATTTCAAAATACCAGGAACGAATAAAAGAAATTGATAACGGGTTATTCATTTCGTTGGCGTTTTCAACAAGCGGGAGAATAGGACCGGCAGCAGATTCTTTAATGAAAAGTATAGCGCGAAGGATATCAGCTAGAAAGTCTATTCCGTACCATGAAGTAATCAGCGACATGCGAGGCAAACTATCTATATGCTTAGCAAGGCTTGCCTCAACTTCTTATCGGGCAAGTAGGAGAGCACATATCGTGCTTGGACAGCGATGCGTCGAAGAAAGCTGACTGCAAAACATGTAGAGGCCCATTTGCGGGAACCCTTTTCAGTTGTAAATGTTTTATGAATTAATAATAAATTTATTATTAAAAAAATTATATATAATATTATTAATATTATTATTAAATATTATTATCAAATTTCGTAGCAGTTTGAACTGCTACGAAAAATTGGACCGTCATATGGTTTCTTCGTTAATCCGGCGAAATGTCGACTATACGGAAATTGATGTATAGCTGAAACGCTCCACGCTTTATTTGATGATCTTCAAATTTCTGTTGACATGGATGGCGTGTCTATATTGGGGTCTCCCATTGGAAAGGATGACTTTGTAAAAGAGCATATTCAATCTGATGTACGTTCGTTGATCGAGACAGTTACTCGTCTCACACAAATCGGTCGTTCAGAGCTACAGATTGCTTTCGTTGCTCTCATAAGATCTCTTCAACAAAAATGGATACATATGCAACGATCATGCCATTGCTCGATTGAGTGGTTGGAGGCGCTGGCACAATCGGTAAGATCGATGATAACTGAATTAACTGGAATTGACATTGAAACAAATGAAGTTCTATGGAGGGTGTTTAACATGACTTTGAGAGATGGTGGTATCGGCGTTAAAGACCCTATGCGTTCAGTAGACCAAGAATATAACGCTTCACGTATGGTGTGCGAGCCATGTTTAGGAAACGTTACGGGGCTAGATCTAATAAATAATTAAAACAGATTATGTAAAGAAATTCGTGCTAACCGTTTAAAAGCGGAAAGGATGAATCGCAATGACATTATAAATCCGGTCGACCCTACTCTCAAGAATGCCATCGAGCATGCATCAGTATCTGGATCATCTTCGTGGTTGTCAACATACCCAACAAACAGTTATTCTTCCAGAATAAGTAATACAGTCTTTCAAGATGCACTAGCCACCAGATACGAATTTCTCCATCCCTCATCACCGAAATACTGCCAATGTAAAGAACAAAACTCGATATCACACACTTTCTCGTGCCCTTTAGGCGGCTTGCCATCAATGAGACACGATGCCGTCCGTGATTTTCTAGCGAATAGATTATCCGAATGTTGTCGTAACGTAGCAATCGAGCCAAAACTATCCCCTCTGCATGATGAAATATGCTTCCAAAATCACGGTGCAACTATTAATCGTGAAGCGAGACTTGACATATCATGTTCCGGAATCTTTGGAAACAGAACGGAGTGTACTTTCCTTGATATCTGCGTGTTCAACGCATACGCTCCCTCTAACTCCAGTAAGAGTATTGGACCATGCTTCGAATATCATGAACTAAGGAAGAAAATGAAGTATCTTGAGAGTGTAAATAGCATAGAGCATGCGTCATTTATTCCTGTAGTATTTTCGATGCTCGGTGGGGCGGGTACGGAAGCGGCAATCCTGTTAAAGAGAATCGCGGGCTCCATGGCAAGGAGTCATAACAGCTCATACAACGATGAAATAAGCAGATTACGTAGTGGCATCAGCGTTATCCTTGCAAAGATGACTTCTCGATGTGTCCGTGGAGCTCGATCCGCTATAAATCGTCCTCAAAGGGATTTATGTTTAATCAATGAAGAATAATTTACTGACATTTTGAATATTAAAACTGGCTTGGTGAGGTTTTTTTTTCTTTAAAATTGTAAATTAAGGCCCATTTGCGGGAACCTATATTAATGTAATAATATTTATAATAAAAAATAATAATGATATTATTATATTAATAATTATTATTAATAATAATTATTTACTGTAAAATAATCAAATATATAACCGAGGTAATTCATAAGTTGGCTTGTTATTTTAAACCTGCATCAACTTTCTTATATTATTGATAATACCATATCATGTTTGTATTTCAGACTAAAAAGAGCTGCGTGTCCAGCCAAAATATCCATAACATAAATTTTTGATTTGCACTCTCGGGATGCTTTGCCAAAAACATATTGATTTTCTTCGAATGTAATCTTGCTTGATATATATTATCGAATTTAATTTGTCTATTTTCACCGTCTACGTTCTTTTAACGTCAAGAATACGATCTTACAGCTAAGAATAATTGTCTCAATATGTAGACATATTGTTATATTTTGCATATTGTTTGCATATTTTTATATACAAAATGATAAAAAAAATTAGATCAAAAATAATTGATTCAATATGACAACCGCAGTAGCGTTTTCAAATTTATTAAATATATATAAATTATTCCTTGTTCGCCGCTATTCTATAACATATTTTTATATTTCCGTAGATATTTTGATTTAAATTTTAAGATGTTTCTTTAGTTTGAAGAGAAACTGACATTTTTAACTAAAACGTCAGGTTCAATGCATTTGTATAGATGTATATATCACGAATATACTTACAGATCAAACAAAACACGTATGGAATCATAAACTTAGAATAAATACCTTAGAGGTTTGGCGCTAAATCAAACAATGCTTCAAAGTAACGATAAAAATATGTTATTTAGTTGAAATAGCTCTTCAATGTTAATAGAGCTTATCATAAAAGTGTTGATATTTATCAATTATATTATACCTCTGAATTGACTACAATATATTTACAATCTAGCTAATATCAATAGCCATAATTGATTTACTTTTGTCATTTAGATACTATGTTAATTTGACAACAGGATAATGTAAAAAACATATAATTAGATATTATATATTCATACACAAAAGATGCTTTAATAATATTTGTTTTAAGCACAAATTATTGCAAATGAATCAGTACCAATGTGCTGTTAATATTTATTTAAAATAAAATGTGACAAAATTTGAATTTAAAGTAAATTAAGTTTATAAATATAATTAAACGAAATTAAATTTAATATTAGCATTAAATTCATAAATATAAAATTTGAAAATAATATTTTGAAAATAATTTAAATTTGAATTTACAAATTTCAATTTGGGATATTTTACAAATTCATTATAAATCTGGATTTATTTAATATAAATTATAGTACAAATATTCATTTGTCTATTGCATATTTTTATAATATTTTCGAATATTAGAATATGAATCGAATATTACAGATAATCAATATTGGTGATATTGATTAGTATACAGAATAATACATATTGATTAATGTTAATTATTAAATTGAATAAAAAATTAAAAAATAAATTGTTTATTATCTAACAATCCGTCCAATATTGTTTAAATCATTCCACCTGTCACATCATGAATTTCAAGATGCTGTCGCAACACGGTATGGATGGACTCCAAACGACATATATGGGGTATATGCATCTGTGCATCAGAGATGTCTTGCTGCCATGTGTGATCGTGTCGTAGGGGTGCCTTGACAATAATTAGACATTACAAGATACACTATCTGGATATTTGTCCACTACATGTAGCTGTGTTGCCTTGGAACCGTGCCTGTCAGCATTATCTGAATGCTACAACTTTTTGACCAGTACGACGACTCGCAAACCTGAAGCTCGAGCAGATATTGTGTGCAATAGACTTTTTGGAACTAGGATGGAGCGAACGTTCATCGACGATTGTATCTTCAATAATCTTGCACTATCCTATACAATTAAGTCACCATCCGCTGCTTTGGAATATCACGAAAGCAGAACGAGCGAAATAAGAACGAATTATTGATATTGAAAATGCATCATTTTCTCCATTCGGAGTTTCGACCAACGGAGCTATTGGACCGGCAGCGTCTGCTTTGCTGCAGAAAAATAGCAGATAAAAAAGGAACGGACTATAGTGATGAGATGAGCGCTTTGCGCACATCAATCGGCATATCTTCGGCTAGAATGGTATCGGCTTGTTTAAGAGCATCAATATCAAAGATCCTGCGCCATTCTGGCAACATTCCAATACGGAGACGGTGATTACATCAAATGAATACTTATTTTAATTTTGTTTGTTTTAAATGAGCCCATTTGCGGGATTCTTTTACAAATAACAATTACTTTAATTTGAAATTTCGAAGCAGGATTTAAAAGATAAATTTATTTTTATATTGAGCTATCTAATATTGTAGAATCATTATAAAAAAGCAAATAGTATGCAGTGCAAGATTTACATCAAAATAATTGAATTTTCTTAGCTAGATATGAATATTTAGCATTAATATAATCATTATAATTTTTTCTTAGCTACACATTACTACAACATTTAATACATAGTCGAAAAAAAATCAGCTAAATAAATTAATTTAAATACTAAAATAAATACTCAAATACTAAAATAATTATTTATTAGAACAAATAATTTAAAAATTAAATATTAAATTAAAAATTAAATTAAATTAAAAATTAATTAGATGGTGTATGTCACAGTATAGAAGTTGAACCTGTGTTGACCGATATTCCGCCAAATATGGACTTTGAACGAAACACTACATGTAGTGATCCGGACGCACGTCTCGACATTGCCTGCATTGGACTCTCAAAGAATCGTTTTGAGCGGACATTTTTGGATGTCGTTGTTTTCAATCACTTGGCTCAATCGTATTCTCAATCCAGCGCTGTTACATCTTTCGTTTTCCATGAGTCCCGTAAAATATCAAAATATAAGGACCGCGTAATCACAGTGGAACGTGGCGTTTTTAAGCCCGTTGTCTTCTCGGCGACTGGAGGTGCGGGTTCGGATGCAACTCAATTAATCCGTAGAGTAGCTGCAAGGATGGAATTATCGTCAGACCTAACCTATGCGGATTGTACTAGAACGATAAGAAGTCGGTTGGCATTATGTCTAGTAAGGGCTGCATCGCATTGCATCCATGGCTATCGGAGGACGTCGTGATCAAAATAATAATAAAACATTTTCACTGTTAATGACATGTAAAAGAAAATAATTTTATTGATTAATTTAAAAATTAATTGTTATAATATTTTATCATAAAAATAGTTCTTCTATGATATAAAATAGTTTCATATAATATGCAAATTTAACGCTATAATACAGTACGTATTATTCGGTATAAAATTATGATTTATATCAACGCAATAAAACTACTGATTTCATTGATCGCCTTAATTTTAGAAACAATTACCTTAAATTGTTCAATTTTACAATTACAAATGCATCCTTATCTGTAAATGGTTTAACTTAAATTTAAAGGTAAATATTTAACAATAAAAATTTACTAATTTTTTATTTAATATAAAAATGTAAGGCTAATATTTAATTTATTTAAGGCAAAGCTCTAGGTGACTTTTGTAATTTGGAGATTTTATAATTTGAAAGTCGTATTATTTGAACTCATGTCATAATAATAGTTCGAAACTCAGGTACAATATCTGAGCTTTGATGTATTAAGAAAAAACAAAGGTAATATGTTCACTTGTTAATTAAATTAAAAGAGTATAAAACTACAGTATACATTAAAATTTATTTAAAATATAATTAAACAAGTAAACGTAAAAAGGAAAGTATCAAAGATAAAACTAAAATAAAACGTACAGGTGTTTTCAACGATTAATTTTCTAGCGAAAAACCACAATAATGGTTATACTTTAAATTGGAAGGCGTCAAAATGATGCTGAGGTACAACGCGATTATTGCGATCATTTGTAAGACAACTCTGACTAGTATTACTACTGCAGTCAATCAGATTCCTTAGTCGAATCACAAGATCACATGCATAAGGCCGATGCCCCGGATTCATTGCCCAGCATTCAAGCATTATACCGCGCAAGATTGATAGATTTTGTTGATCGCTTGTACTAGAACCGTCACCACTGCATACTACAGGCAAAGCTAGTAAATGACGATCCCGAAGTCGTTCAACAACTTCTGGATTGGTAGCGTCGTCATGTGGTCGTCTTCCTAATGCGCAAAATTCCCATAGCAGTATACCGAAACTCCAAACATCAGACTGCGGTGTATAGGATCCAGTCAATACAGACTCTGGTGACATCCACCTCACAGGAAGCATAGATCCACCCAGTCGATAATAATCTGAGCTATAAATAAGGCGACATGACGCGAAATCGCACAATTTTACTTTGTCAACATGATGCTCACTGCTTAACAAAACATTCCGTGCCGCAACGTCTTTATGAGCAAGGTTTCTAGAACTCAGATATTCTAACGCAGTCGCAACTTTCTCCAGGATCGGAGCTAGATGTTTACTGAACTTAACTCCAATCCCAACAACAGTGGAAACACCACCACTAATTGATCGACGTTGCTTAACCAGCAGATCATGCAGATCGAATTGTAGATACTCAAAAAACGCCGAGGGCGGTTCATGACAGAGTCCAATGAGACAAGCTAGATTTGAATGTTTAGGTGGCTTTGCTGTAAGCGCGTTGCAGTCAGATAGGAACTGGTCTAATAGATCTACTTTCTTAAGTGTTCTTACAAAGTACAGATTTTTCGATGATGATCGTGGCGTATTTCTTGCTAGCAGAACGCCTTCACTTAACTCAGCGATATAACATAAACCATATCGACCTTAAAAATTGCAGATTAGAAAAAAAACATTTTATATGAATATTAATTTTATATTAAAAATAATATTAGAATTATTATTAACAATGATCTTAAATAATAATTCAACTTAACAATAATTCAACTTACGACTTGCAGACGCGAACGCTTAGCATGTGCGTCTTACAATAATCAACGAATAACAATGTCGACACATTGAAATATAATATTATATATAATATTATATACACATATAATACGACATTGTTGTATATATCAACAACGTATATAGTTCAACACACGATAATGTTTTCAAAGTTGCGGCAATCAAGGATGCCGTACATATAACGAGAAAAATGCAATATACCAATATAATAATGCAATATAGTTGCGTTTGGGCTAACGCTGGTAGACCATGTATTCAGTAAACAATTGCGCAAATCGGTTACATACATCGTCCCCGATAATGGATATGCCAACAACATTAATACAAAATTATAAATCTAAAGATAATGGGATGTATATAAATAGATATATTATATTTTGCTTATAATTTGGAAGATTAAATTATTTAAATTTTATTTAATTAATGCATAAAATACAATAATACACTGTGGAATGTTATTATGACATTAAAATAAGCAATAATAAATACGTGAGTAGATATTAATGATTTTATGTTAATATTAATTAAACAGAAATAAGTTATTTATATTATGACATAAATTATATATTCACAAATATTTGTAAATTTAAAACTTTATTTTCTTTACACTATATCTTCTTTATATTATATTTTCTTTATATTCTACTTTAGATTCTGTAATTTTGTTATTACTCACATTGTAAGTTAAAATTCCAAAACTAACGGATAATAGTTTTGCATAAACACTTTAATTTATAATATATTGATGATAATTTATGATATATATATCATTTATAAAAATGATATTTTTTGTAAAGCAGGATTAGTAAATATGTAAATTATATCTTCAAGTCATAATTTCCCAAATTTTGACTCTCGCGTAAGCAAGATATTATTGATTTGTATGTATTTTATGTATTTTGCATTTTGGACATATATAATAAATTTGGGAAAATCTCTATATATCCTCTAATATGAAAGTGGAAAAGTTTGTTCACCCTTGGGTTTTTAGTCAAGAGTATTGGTTCTTTACTTCAGCTTGGCGTTTACCACAGATTTGATATTGAGTTAGATGTGAAAGAAGGTTAATAAAATGGTTAATATTCGTAAATGTTATTCAAATGTTATTATAAACCTCGTAAGCTAAATGCGCATGTTTCACAGCATTGTACGAAGGGGAATGTATAATAATGAAGGTTGTTACGTCTCTCACACAAATTAAACATATGTTTAAGTAAAATACAACAGCAATGCAATCGCTATTTACATTGCATAGCATAACTAATATATTACATAACTAATATACGCCACAACTAATGTACGCCTGGCAGATCCGTTATTAATTCGAATTCGAAATAAAATTATCAAAGATAAATTAAACGAAATGTTAAATTTCTTGAACTTATAAGACTAATAAAATAATATAAATATTTGTAAATACAAATATTCACAAATATTTGTAAATTGAAAACTTTATTTTCTTTACATTATATCTTCTTTATATTATATCTTTTTTATATTCTACTTTAGATTATGTAATTTTGTTATTACTTACATTGTAAGTTAAAAATACCAAAACTATACGGATAATAGTCTTGCTTGTTTTTTAATTTATGGTATATATATCATTTTTAAGAATGATATTTTTTTGTAAAGGAGGATTAGTAAATATGTAAATTATATCTTCAAGTCAGAATTTCCCAAATTTTGACATAATGAATACATGAGTTGACCTTTTATGATTTTCTGTTTAACAGAAATAAGTTATATTATAACATAAATTATATATATTACATAAAAAAGATAAAGTAATTAACTTAAAGAATATTCTGTATTTTTGTTAATTAAATTGAAAGTTGAAATAGCGAAACTAGATTAATAATAGTTTCGCTTGTTTTTTTATTTATTATTAAAAAATGATATATTTTTTGTAAAACAGAATTAGTATATGTAAATAATATCTTCAAGTCGAAATTTGCCAAATTTTGACTATCTCGTGTAGGCGAGGTATAATAATGACTCTTTTATGTATTTTGTTTTTTAGATTCATGATTATTAGTGATTTGCCAAATAATGTATGACTTTACGATTTACAATGTCGCAGGTATTATTTTTTATAATTCAATTATATATTTTTTCAAAGACGCTACATTTAATCTTATCAAAATACAAACCTTCTCCAATTTCTTTGACGTAATGAACCTGTGAGGGAAGTATATCATGACAAATTGACTTCATCGATTCCGAAGTTTGATTGCTAATTCCACCACTAACACTCCTCGGTGCATTTGAGCTGCTTCGACCATGATTATGTTGTATCATTAAATCACTATTGTGTGAAGCCAAAAGTGGAGTTGTGGCCAAGTTGTTGCCATTACTGACTGTAGTAGCATATCTACCACTAAGAGTGTTCGGAAAGCTTAATAACGATCCATCTGCTGCAACGTTATTACGAATAGTATCGAAACTGAGTTGTGCGTCGTGAGGATTAAGACTAATTGGTTTCCCAGAGCTCGTTGAACGATAGAAAAACTTTCTTTTTTTCTTGTTAGAAGAAACGAAGTTATTGGATTTGCTATAGCAATTGTCCGTCGGAGATTCGGATGAATAACCACTCACAGTACGGTGGTGCTTTGCAGACGTTTTACGCTTACAGCAAATTAAATAAGTGAATATGAGCAGAAGTGCTAATCCAATTGGTATGAAAACGCTTGGTACTATCACCATCCATAAATCAGAGTCTAGTACTAAAGCAAAAACACATAGAACATGTAAGGTAAATTATTATTTTGATTATTATTTCAATAATTAAAATTTTCGAAATGATTACTAAATTATTAAGACGAAACAACAATTATGCACTAGATATATTTAGCTTTTATTAATAATAAATTAGGCGGTAATTAATGAATTTCATAATAAATGATTAAAAACAATAACAAAATGCAATGCGTTATTTCGTATCGTGTATGCATAAGTAAGAAACTAAAATAATTTATAAGTAATGATTCACTTGATGACTAATTGATGACTCACTTTCGCGACACTTAGCGATATTACATGTTTCTTGAGATATCTCAGAATTACCCAAATAGGAAGACCTCTGTACAAAGCACCATGGGCTTTGATGTATCAGTAAGAAATAGTATTGAAGCAACTTAGGCTTTAATTCATAATAAATAACGTATTGAGGTATAAATATAAAGAATATAGCAAATATACATACGAAATAATATAACTAATTTATATTATATAAATTATAATATTATTATATTATTTATTTTATAATTTATATTATATTTATATATTCTTCCAATTATTAATTAAGCAAATTAATATAAATTATTAATAATAAACTAAACTTTTAGCCATAATTGGCAACACAACGAATCCCTTCTGACAGTTTAAAGGGATACCGATGATTCAATGTTGAAATTAAAAATGTCTTATACAAAACATTAACACTTAAATTGTATGGTAGATACATTAGAAATAATGATATGTAACTTGATAGACTATATCAAAGATAGAGTAGTCAACGAAATTGACAATATGTAGCCAACTAATCGACTAACTTATTTTCATTTGACTTTATCTGATAATTGCACATTAGTAATCTTGAATGAGTAGTATAAATGAGCTAATCTGACAGCATTCTTAATTGAAATCACACATTCAGGTATCCGTAGAGCAACTACATAATCTATAGAGCACACCTTTATTCTTTAAACTCAATGTCATAACTGATGGATTAATGACTGCGCCAACCGCTGTTCATAATAATACATCTGAGTAAATTAATAAATTAATTTATTTTTTACTTTATCATGTAATTATAAATATTTTTTAAATTAAATCGGAATTCTGATTACGATTATGTAAATTGTAATCCTATTTACAGAATGTTACTGAGAATTAAAAAATTAAAAAAATGTTGATGACTCACTTCCGCGACACTTAGGGATATTACATGTTTCTTGAGATATCTCAGAATTACCCAAATAGGAAGACCTCTGTACAAAGCACCATGGGCTTTGATGTATTAGATCTTCCTGTGGGTTTCTGCAGTATTGATGATTTCCAAGTTCCGGATGAGTTATGTATGTTAGATGACGATATTCTTTTCTTGAAGTAACTGAAGACCATGGAAGACATGGCTTTCCAGATGCTGAATTAGCAACAAGCCCACGATAGAATTTGCCAGTTTTGTTATAACAATGATGATCTAAAACATTATCAGATCAGCTAACTGAGTATACGTATTTTACATTTTTTATAAATTAAAAATAATGCTAAATAAATTCAAATAATTAAATAATAAATAATTATAAATAATGATTGTTATGTAAGATTTTATATAATTAATGTAAAGTAAAAATTTAAAATAATCAATTTTTATGAATTGAATAATAAAGAGCAGACGATGTATTATTATAATGATTAGAGGTATTACGAGGAACTGCTATGTTATCAGGTTTCGGCCTTTATTCCAAAGTTAAGATCTAGATTTAACTTAATGATTTAAATATATCGTTTACTACCTTGTTTATAAGTTGTCATATTGTAAAGTTATCAAATAATTTATTAAGTAAAATTCATTTACCCCGAATAAAACCAAATTAAGAATATACAATTAAAATCTTACCATTTTAGATTTTAAAAATCTTTAAACCACTTTAGTAGCGGTTTTTAACCACATATTTTTGTGGATTTTAATGTATCACTGGACTTGTTTGACCTAACATTTATGTGTACCAAATAATATAATAATACTACAATAATATTATTATATATTATAATATGACAATAATATTACAATAATATTATTATAATATTATTGTAAAGTTTTTTTTATTATTGGAGTGGGGTATCTTGCAGATGACTGTTTGATTATGCAAACAAATTAAATTTGAACAACTGAAAACAGTTCTTTTAGCAATGTTCTTTCACTCAATAATAATCATTAATCCTTTTATATCCAGCTTTATTGTGATGCTTTTAGAGGAGACATGTCTTGTTGTTCGATATATGCCAGGGATGTTGAAGGACATGGAAGAAAAGTTACTGATACATTAAACACTTCTTTATTTTACAAATTACAATAACATTTCGTCTTTGTAAAACTTTTTAACTTAACAATTTCATTTATATCAGTAGATTTCTGTCTTTCAGATTTTGATGATTACTCTCTATTAATGGGTAAGTTTCTTGTTCAAGTCTTGATTATATTTTTTCACTATTATTTAATTATTGTCGTTACAATTTATGAATAAATTTTAGTAATATTAATTTAATAATATTACTAAATTCATAAAGGCCACACGACAAAACATTCTAAAATAAAAATATACAATGTAAAACCTAAGATGAGAATGCAGAAATACGAAACACAAAGTTAAATGTTTAATAACAAAAATGTTAAAGTTAAAATGTCGAATAAATAATAATAACTAAAATTTAAATAATTAAATAATAAAAAAGTAAAAATCAATTTTTATGAATTGACTAATAAATAGCAGACGTTGTATCAGAATAAGGATTAAAGATCATCAGGAGGAACTGCTATGTTATCAGGTTTCAGCCCCTATTCCTCGAACCAACATAACAGCGCAGTCGTACATGTGCTAATGACATATTTCATCCGATAACGTTTGATTATCTAAGTATCTTATTATAAAACAAAGTATATTATTTATTATCCATCCATATAAATCATATAGATATGATATAAAATCATATCTTTTTGATATAAAATCATAAAAAGATTAAAAAATATCATTAAAACGATAATTAAAGATCATATAAAAAGACAAAGTAGCCTTATTCTTAATAAAACTAATATTTTAAATAGTTGATACTGATCCATTATTGATAAAGAATTATTAAAGCTGGATCAACGAAAAGAGGAAATTTTTTATTAATATTTCGCTAACTACTGCTAGCATCTTCAGAAAATTCCGAATTTTTTCGGAATTTATCTATAATATATTTATATAATCCAAATTTTGTGTCATATCAATTGTAATTAGTAATTTTCTGAAGATGTAATTTTCTGAAGATGCTAATAGAAGTTAGCGAAATATCAAAAGTAATGTCTTCTTTCCTTTGATCCAGCTCCAATAATTATGTAGCAATGAATATTTTTACAGTCCAGTATACGAAAAATACCGTTTAGCTCATCAAAGTCGTTGATGATCTATTATTGATAAATAATTATTGGAGCTGGATCAACGAAAAGACGAAATTATTTTTGATATTTCGCTAACTTCTGTTAGCATCTTCAGAAAATTAAATGTTCTGAAGATGTAATTTTCTGAAGATGCTAACAGAAGTAGGCGAAATATCAAAAATGATTTCTTCTTTCCTTTGATGCAGCCCCAATAATTATTAGTTGAATGTACTATGTACCTGTAATTATACATTGGAAATTAATAACGAATGAAGAATTATAAATCAAAAACATTATAAAAACATTATAATTATATTTACAAACATTATGGCAATATAATTATACATTACTGATATATACATTTTCCACTCTAAAATTTTTATGCAACTTTATGGAAAATGTAAACCAGATGAAACCAATCTTGCGATTATTTTTAATAAAAGCTTCAATATTTTACATATATGTAAAAGAGAAATTTTAAATAGTTGATGCTGATCCATTATTGATAAATAATTATTGGAGTTGGATCAAAGGAAAGAAGAAATTATTTTTAATATTTCGCTAACTATACTGTTAGCATCTTCAGAAAATTATATTAGTTTCAGTTTTAAATTTAAAGTTAATTAGCGAAATATCAAAAATAATTTCTTCTTTCCTTTGATCCAACTCCAATAACTAATTAAAAGATTAATCTTTTATGTAATCTTTTACATATAATGTGTATTCCGTATACAAGATTTTAAATAAATGAATGATTAAGTGACTTCAATTTACAGAAATAAGAGTACAAAAATATTTTAGATAATTCGAAAAATTAGCTAAATAATTTCAGAAGAAGAAAATTAACGTGGTAGAGTCATTATAAGTCACTGAAATCATTAAAATCATAATAAAATGATCAGTTAAAATATTATAGTAAAATTATATAAGAATTGTTAAATAAATAAAGGTACTAATCATGTGCACTGTTAAAAAATATAATTGTTCTACAATTCTTCTTTTGTTGGATTTGCAACTGACTCCTTTTCAACTTTAGGTATGGATTAATCCTTGTTTACAATTGCTGATTCTGATATTCCTTCAGTTTCAATGTAAAATTAGTTTACATGTTATTCGTTTATAATCGTATACGAATGAACACACTTTATCATTTCGATAAATAGCATTAACATGTACCTTCTCTATTCAGCAAGGAATATGGACTTCCCTGCTGATCAGTCGTAATTCTAACGAAAAGTTAGCAAAGTTAGAATAGAGCTTGTTTCTATTTCATTTGGCGTCAAACACAATTACATGATTCTGCCAAATATATTTTATTTGCAATGGACAAAAAGCATATTGCGAATCGCAATTAATTTAAAAAGCAAACTTACTAGATTTTGGATCATCATTACGTAGATAAGTAAGACTGACACAATCTGCATGACTGCTCGAAGGTGGTAATTCTACACATGTTGGTAAATTTAGCTTTCGAAAAGGATCTAATCCAAAAATTGCAAAATTTTTAGAAATTTATTTAAAATCTGTAAATGTAAAGACAAAAGCGCGTTTTAACGAGCCATCTCATAACAATTTAAAAATTTACGAAATTGTACATTAATGAATGCCCACAGTTCACAATTAGTTCCTTGTAAACTAATTTTTGTTTTGCTTGGCAAAAACCCGCCGTTTGGACGGATTGAATTTATCTGCTATAATGAATCAGCAACTTGCCAATGGTCAAAACTTGAATTCGACTTACAATTTGTTGATATAAGCGTACTTTCGATCTATATTAAGCAAAACCCGATTTATAATAATACACATTTACAAAACAAAAATATTTTATTAATATTTGATTTATATCTAATTTAAAGTCACGAAAAATATAAAATTCATATATCGATTAAAATTTCATCTAGATTGAAAGATTAACTTTTTTATGACTCGAGAATTTCAATCTCGAATTTTATTAAAATTTGATAACGAACGCTTATTTGTATTTTCATAATTTAAAATTTATTTATATATTAATGTGGCAGCCACGAAAGAATCGACAAAACGATACCAGGTACCGTTTCGTCATCATTTTGACTCATCAGTGCCAGGTACCTTCAACTACTGGATGCAGAGGAGGACCGGCAGACGGAACGAGAATGTCAAAAGGTACATAGAGCTAGAAAATTTCTAGCAAACTAGGTACATGCTTCCCCAAAAGGATCATTAGCTAAGAGCATTAGCTAATGCCAGCGCATTCTCTCCATTTATCTGCCAACTTGTATTTTACGAGAAAATAGGAGATTTCAGTGGGAAGTTTTTCTACTTGTATGATGTGACAGCCACGAAAGAATCGACAAAACGATAACAGGTACCGTTTCGCCATTATTTTGACTCATCAGTACCAGGTACCCTACATTACTGAATGCAGAGGAAGACCGGCAGACGGCACACTTTAGCAAGTGCTCTTAGCTAATGATCCTTTTGATGAAGCATGTACCTAGTTTGCTAGAAATTTTCTAGCTCTATGAACCTTTTGACATACTCGTGCCGTCTGCCGGTCTTCATCTACATCCAGTAGTGGGAGGTATCTGGCACTAATGAATCAAAGTAATTACGAAACGGTATCTGGTATCGTTTTGTCGATTCTTTCGTGGCTGCCACATCATACAAACATAAAAATGTCCACGGAAATCTCTCATTTTCTTGTAAAATACAAATAAGTTGACAGATAAATAGAGAGAATGCGTTGGCATTAGCTAGGGCTCTTAGCTAATGATCCTTTTGGGGAAGCATATACCTACTTTGTTAGAAATTTTGTAGCTCTATGTACCTTTTGACATACTCGTGCCGTCTGCCGGTTCTCATCTACATCCAGTAGTGGGAGGGGCCTGGCACTGATGAGTCAAAATGATGACGAAACGGTACCTGGTATCGTTTTGTCGATTCTTTCGTGGCTACCACATTATACAAACAGAAAACATGCCCACGAAAATCTCTCATTTTCTCGTAAAATAAAAAAGAATGCTTTACATGCATCTCGTAAGATAGGGTTTTAGAAATTAATTACATCGCGTGTTTCATATACTGAAGAATTTCTAACTGTACTGGATGGTTATCCTAGTTGGTAAGGCGTAAAACCCAACCATTGAAAGAACCTAGGTTTGAATCTGAAAGTGCAATTAGTGTTCAAAATGAAACTTGAGCGATACAATGCCTTATGATGAGGACGGATGTACCATTGCATTACAGTAGCGGTCGAAACAAGGTCAGGCTAAAATCTGGAATGTTATGAGTCAATGTGTATGGATTTGGAAGTAATAATTGAACGATACCGTTTCACAACTTCCAAATCGCAAACTATCATAATTTGTGCTTGCAAATAACGATACCTACATGTTTGCATTAGAAAATATCTCATAATTCAAAATAAAATTCTTAATTCAATTTTGAGATATTGTACAAATAGAATGCAAGTTCAAATTCATCAATGCATTTTATCACATAAGTTCATAATACACTGACTGTGTAGTGTAAAAATGATATTATTATATTATTATCAATATTATTTCCATATTAAGATTAACAAAAATTAGCAAAACTTACCAAAAATCTTCTTGTCAATCAGATTTACAACAAAAATATTATTGGCAAAAGGATTTAGTTAAGCATTTTGATGCTAATACGATTTTTATGTCAATCATATGGATAAAGCGATTTTATTTTGACAGAAAGACACATAATATAATCGGTTATAGATTTGTTCGTTCACAAATCAGAAGATGTTTTTAAATTCTAAGTATTTAATAAGCAATTCATTTAATTAAATTAATAATTATTTAATTATTTGTTGCAAATTCTGTACAATTTAATTGCCTGTATAAGATTATACGAATTATATTAAAATATATTATACGATTTTTAATATATTACGATTATATTAAAATATATATTTTATAGAAATAATTCAGAACCACAAAATTTAGCACAAATCATAATATCCAAAGCACATGTCTTACTAGTATATGTGTCTTTGAAAAAGGCTTTGCAAGCAACATCGTGAACATAGTTACAGTCAACACGACAAAGCTGACGAGCACGTACATATTTAGGGATATCTTGGTTCAGTGATGGTGAGTTTGCAATTTTGCTCATAGCAAAGGTTGATTGTTCGTTACACAAAGGAAATGCATATATGCAGGCAAGGAACAGAACGGATTGTCCGCATTCTTCAGTAACGTGAGTACCGGTATGGAGAAAGTAGTTTAACGCATTGCTCGACACTAGCTGCTTTTCCGTGGCATCTTGCTGACCTTCTGATGTTACGTAAATCATTCGTTTTCCGATTAGATGGGAGCATAAAGTACCCCTGTATGGTTCACAGAACGCTGTGGACTCCACATCATCAACGAAATAGACATTATGGGAAATATCGTTATCGACTAGGTCACTAAAAAGATAAAAAACGGTTGTAATGAAACACAACTTTTTGGTTTTAATATTTGTTGATTCGTACATTTTAAAATTTTCAATTTAATCTTATTTTTATATAAAAATGGTTAAAAATATGTATTTATTAAATTATTTTAATGATTTTATAGAAAGTAAATGACATCATATATTATAGCAATCCTTTAAATTTCATTATTTAATGTATTATATTTTATATTATATGGTATACATGAATGCGTATGCAAAAATATTTTTCTTTAAAATTTATATGTGTCATCTTTACGATATAAATTAAAAGTAGTTTTAATTGGTGTTAATTTAATCTTCATATCTAGATATATACCCTCTTTATCATTAATATATGTTTTATTAGGAATAAGGCTATTTTGGTCACTTGCTAAATAAAAATTATTAGAGTTAAATACATACATATCATCAATTTGATTAAAATATGCATCTATTAAATTATTTAAATGATTTTGAAAACCAAATCGTTACAAATTGTTGCAATTATTAAAATTTCATTATTTGATGTATTATACTTTATATTATATGGTATGCATGAATGCTCATGCAAAAATATGTTTCTTGTAAATTTAAATATGTCATCTTTACGATATAAATTAAAAGTAGTTTTAATTGATGTTAATTTAATGCTCATATCTAGATATATACATTCTTTATCGTTAATATTGGTTTTATTAAGAATGAGGCTACTTGGATAAATTTGTTCGCTTATTGAATAAAATTTTTTATAGTTAAATACACATATATCATCAATATATCTAAACAAAAATTTCATATCTTTATATAATTCAGATTTATTTTTAAACAGTTATGAACAAATTCATATTCTATAAAGCTTAATAATAAGTTATAATTGGGCTACTATTACCTCCCATTTGAACACTTTTTATTTGTCTAAAAAACACCTTTTATTTGTCTATAACCAGGAAGTGGTTTATATGTACATTTAAACGCACTACATATGAACCTAGGTTTTATTTGACTTTTATGTAATTTTGGATTCTAAAAAAATATAGGTATAGTTTTATTATCTGATTCAACCGTTATTACTTTTTTATTCATTATTGAACAGTGACTTGTGATAATTGTTTCTAAACTCAAGCCACTACGTTGATATGTTGTTTTTATATGTTCATATGAAGACAAAGTTATTAGTAGCGTTATCAATAATTGTTATTATTTAGTTATCCTTTAATTTACTTAGTTCTAAATACATATCTTTATTAATTTGATCTTTCCATTTATAATTGTTTGTTATTTTCATTTTATTTTTAATTTTATCAAATATATAATCTTTCCAAATGTTTATCTTAGATATATTCGAGCTTTCACTATTAATTAGCTTACTAAAGTAATCATTTAAGTTATTATATAACGAATTGTAAATTTTATTTCTATTGTTATTATTTAATCTATATTTATTGTGTTGATATTTAAATCATTAGAATTAACCTCTTTCACTAGTATATCATAATATAGCCTTTGCATATGAAGACAATGTTATTACTAGCTTTATCAATAGTTGTTATTATATAGTTATCCTTTAATTTAGTAAGTTCTGTATTAATTTAATCTTTCCTTTTATAATTGTTTGTTATTTTCATTTTCTTTCTAATGTTTTCCAAATGTTTATCTTCGATGTATTTAAGCTTCCACAATTAATCAGATTTCCATATGAGCAATAAGAAATATTAAAACAACTTTTAAGAAATAATAAGCTGAAAGATCTTGTGAAAATACATGTTTTTCAAAATACATCATTTGTTTAATAAATCGAAGATTAATTAATGACTACGATTGGTTAAGTTGTATAATTAACAGTTATTATAATATAAAATACTACAAAATACTTATATTTATTAGTCGATTCATAACATCGATTTTTATTTTTAAATTTTAATTTAAACTTGATGAAGACAAAATTATTCCTAGCTTTATCAATAGTTGTTATTATATAGTTATGCTTTAATTTAGTAAGTTCTGAAGTTACTTATTTATGGAACCTAGAGTTATAAAAAACTTTATATTTCGTTAAATTTTTTATAAACAACAATTTAGCCAGAATCAAACTCGTAAAATACGCGGAATTTGCTTTATAGAATCTTAAGCAAAGATTTTAAAAGATATAAAAGTAAAACTTTACTAGTAGTTATATTAGTCGAATGCATTTTTAAATTTTTGGTATACAAATAATTACAATTTCTACTAAAATCTTATTTTGAAAAATACTAAACGCAAAACAAATGTTTGTTTTCTCTACAAAATCTAAGCACTTACATCATAATTCATATAAGAGAAATAATTAATATTAATGTGTAAATTCTAGATTAAATTATCGTCATTTATCTTTATCAAATAATTTAGTATGAAAATTTGTTTCTTAATCCAGACATATCCAATTAGATAAAGTATCATTGGTCTTCTCAAAATATACATTTCAGTAAATCAAGCAGCAATTAAGATCACTATATTATAGAGACAGTAAATATCTTTGATGCCAGGAAAGGATAGACATACAATACATGTAGATTATTTGATTTTATTTAATATAATTGGTTATAACAAAACATACGAACAATGAAATATTGTTCCAATGTTTGCATTTTATGAATATAATAATAGGGATATTATAACGAACCAGGCACATATGAAAACAGACAATTTCATATGACTGAAAGTCAATCTGTTTCCGCAATTTAAGTCTGCAATGATATTCCCCATATGTGTACTCCGACTAAGTAAATAATGCGTGCCAACGCATAAGTCTAATGGATGAAAACGTTGACAACGACGAGTAGACATGATATACTACCCGATAGAAATAGAACAGACCGTCATATTTCCAGACTATCAAATAGAAATATTGTCAGAATTTACTTTTGTCAAAAATACATTGAAATATACTTTGTTTTTAAAGAATATTCAAAAATTACAGTAGAAAACTTAAAATTGTCCAATAGTCAGGAAGTTTATCTCTTTGTATTATCTACATGCCAAACTAACATAAAAAACACAAGATAAATGATAGTTATCAGTAGATACAAAAAGTAGTGAATTTGACATTTCGAAAAAAAAATAATCTCGTCTGAATATTTAAAAATGATCAACAATTATTAATTCTTAAATAATAACATTTCAATTGAGAATTAAAAAGCTCGAAAACTAAGAAATGACAAGATGAAACACTTGCATTAAAATTGCATTTTTGAATAATTAAATACTACGGATCTTTATTGAAGAGATTAATCAGTTAAATATTATAAACTAAGTAAAATCGGTACCTTACTACATTGCTTATTATAAAGTTCTAACGTTTGTTAGACGTTTTGCAAATACTTGAAATACAAATGATATATTTATTTATTATAATATAATATATAATTATATAATATATTTATTAAATATATTATATTTATTTAAATATAAAAGCGCGATGTTAACATTTTAAATCGCGCCATGAATGGTGCAAATTCTTTAATTTGACACTTTGTATTAAATTATTATTCAAAATTTCATTTTAAACTGTGGTAATAAAATAAAAATGTCAACATTTAAAATTAAAATATCAACATTTAATTAAATATCGAATTAAAAAATAAATTTTTATTACTAAAAATTTTAATTTCATTTGAAATTAAATTGAGCTTTTGTAATAAATTCAAAAGGAGCAAATATCCCGCAATTTTCTTGTCGCATTTAGATATTCACACCTTATGAATAGTTTGTTTAAGAATAATTACACAAATAACCTTAAATGTCGTTTAGAAGATCACGAAGAAAAGTAAAAATTGTGCGGCTATCATTCGAGGATTTAATTTCAGATTAAGATCTGCTTTATTTCCTGAAATGTTATTACTTATAAATTGAACTTTGCGTAACTAATGTGGTTTATTTAGTTACTTTAATGTCAGATGTTTGGATTGCCAACTAGCGTTGCCATCAACGCAAAACGCTAGTTGCGTTCTGGAAACGGTTGAGGGGACGACTTGGACATAATTTATTATTTGTAATTTACGTTTTCTACCTTGTGTATGAAAAAAATTAGTCAAAAATACAGTACGCTAGTGCAATAAGCCATAAACGTCAATAAAAACTCATAATCAACTCACCTGTCGATTCCGTCATAATCAAAAGCAGGATCGCCTAAAACACAAAAGTTTGACATTTTAATTACTAATAATAAATAATAATTAAAATAATATTGCATGAATTTTTAGAAAATAGTCGATGCCATCTTTTAATTATTGTGTTAGATCTGTTAAATATTTCAATATTTTGGCAACTATTCGGTGCCATTTTCCGGACAATTTTGAGCTGTTAAATATTTTAAAGCTTCGGCAATTATTCAATGTCATCTTAGGATGAAATTTAAATAATTAAAAATATTTAAATAATTAATTAAAAATGATTTATCTCCTCAATTGATAATATTTAGCGATGAACAGTAACGAACAACGATCTTATCTAGATAAGGCAATTCAAGATGAACATTTGAACATTCGCCTATATAATCTTATCTTAATTAAAAAGTTATCTCGATTAACACAATTTATATGAAATTGAATTGTATTATTTAAATATTTACCTGAGAATTAAATTGACAGTAGCGCCTTTAATTATGACTTCTTCTTCGATACTTTAAAAATTCATTATAACAATTTACTGAACATTTCAGATTTTCACAATTGACTAAACGTTAAATGATCTTATCTTAGAAATGATTTATCTCCTCAATTGATAATATTTAGCGATGAACAGTAACGAACAACGATCTTATCTAGATAAGGAAATTTAAGATGAACATTTGAACATTCGCCTATATAATCTTATCTTAATTAAAAAGTTATCTCGATTAACACAATTTATATGAAATTGAATTGTAATATTTAAATATTTACCTGATAATTAAATTGACAGTAGCGCCTTCTATTATGTCTCCTTCTTCGACACTTTAAAAATTCATTATAACAATTTACTGAACATTTCAGATTTTCACAATTGACTAAACGTTAAATGATCTTATCTTAGAAATGATTTATCTCCTCAATTGATAATATTTAGCGATGAACAGTAACGAACAACGATCTTATCTAGATAAGGCAATTCAAGATGAACATTTGAACATTCGCCTATATAATCTTATCTTAATTAAAAAGTTATCTCGATTAACACAATTTATATGAAATTGAATTGTATTATTTAAATATTTACCTGAGAATTAAATTGACAGTAGCGCCTTTAATTATGACTTCTTCTTCGATACTTTAAAAATTCATTATAACAATTTACTGAACATTTCAGATTTTCACAATTGACTAAAAGTTAAATGATCTTATCTTAATAATGATTTATCTCCTCAATTGATAATATTTAGCGATGAACAGTAACGAACAACGATCTTATCTAGATAAGGCAATTCAAGATGAACATTTGAACATTCGCCTATATAATCTTATCTTAATTAAAAAGTTATCTCGATTAACACAATTTATATGAAATTGAATTGTATTATTTAAATATTTACCTGAGAATTAAATTGACAGTAGCGCCTTTAATTATGACTTCTTCTTCGATACTTTAAAAATTCATTATAACAATTTACTGAACATTTCAGATTTTCACAATTGACTAAACGTTAAATGATCTTATCTTAGAAATGATTTATCTCCTCAATTGATAATATTTAGCGATGAACAGTAACGAACAACGATCTTATCTAGATAAGGCAATTCAAGATGAACATTTGAACATTCGCCTATATAATCTTATCTTAATTAAAAAGTTATCTCGATTAACACAATTTATATGAAATTGAATTGGTAGCCCTAGTGTCCGCAAATTGCAATTCTGCAAAATGTACTGTTCAGCGTGTGCGATCTGATTATTTGCTCGATTATTTAATTATCTGATTATTTGCTCGATTAGTTAATTTAAGCGTTATCCTGGGCATTAATGACAAAGCATAAAAATATTCAACAACTTAAACACACGATAACTTTGAAGATGGCATTGAATAACTTTTAAAATAATGAAAAGGATTTTAATTTCTTTGTGGTAAACTTTACCTTTAATTAGCCAAATAATAGGATAATAGGTAATATTATAATAATAGGTAAATATTATTGTAATATCATTAATATTAATAATATTACGTATTTAATTTGGAAATTAAAGCAATTAATTTGAAACAATTAGTAATTTTACAAGCTTGAAACTTTTATTTAAATAAAAACTTATGTTAAAAATACATAAAGTGTCATGCGTAAGTGAGAGCAAATATGAAAGACGAACAAAATACAATATTTTTATAAAATTGTTAATGCTCAAAATATGTAAGCATAAAATGTTCCAAACTACAGAAAATTTTGATTATAATATCAAAGAAATTTTATAATCTTACATTTAAAAAAGGTAATTGAAAGTAGTATAAAAGCAATTTCAAAGATGTTTCGATGGGTGGTAATAGTAGATCAATTATCGCTGACTTATTTTTAAGAAATAAATATAGTAATTATATTTAATATATAAATATATCTTATATATTTATTTAAGAAATAAATAAATAATTATAGAATATGAATTTGTTCATAACTGATTAAAAAATAAATTTAAATTATATAAAGATAAATTATAATATTTATCTTATAAATTATAATATTTATATCAAAATATTTGATATAAATAGTATTTAAAAGTAGGGACATCTATATTTAGACAAGTAAAAGGTGTTCCAATGGGTGGTAATAGTAGCCCAATTATAGCTGACTTGTTTTTAAGCTTTATAGAATATGAATTTGTTCATAACTGTGTAAAAACTAAATCTAAACAATATAAATATATGAAATATATGTTTCGATACATTGATGATATATGTGTATTTAATTCTAATAATTTTTATTCAATTAGTGAACAAATTTATCCATAAAGACTTATTCTTAACAAAACCAATATTAATGATAAAGAAGGTGTATATCTAGATATGAACATTAAATTAACATTAACTAAAACTACTATTAATTTATATCGTAAAGATGACATATTTAAATTTACAAATATATTTATATTTCATAAATATATGAAATATATGTTTCGATACATTGATGACTGTGTAAAAACTAAATCTAAATTATATAAAGATAAATTATATAAAGATTACATAAAGATTATTATATACATTAATAATTCATTACAAAAAGCATATTTTTGCATGAGCATTCATGCATACCATATAATATAAAATATAATACATTAAATAATGAAATTTTAAGAATTGCAACAATATGTAATGATATTGGCTTTCTTCAAAATCATTTAAATAATTTTAAATGATTAAATAGATGCATATTTTTAAATTTAAAATTGATATTTAAAATAAGAGTCAATTTTTTGGATTGACTGATAAATAACAGACGAATATCTTTTATCTTTCGGGATTGTAATGATATTTATTTTCTTCAAAATCATTTAAATATTTTTATTTTTATATTAGGGTATTATAAAAATCCAAACGATAAATTGTAAAATATATAAATCTTGAAAAAATACAAAAAAATAATTTTAAACTCTTAAGTGAAAATTGTTTATCTATGAATAGTAAATAATAAACTTTTTGTGTTAAAATAAAAAAATTAATAACCCAATCTGAGGAATGAATCATAACATCAATTTAAAATTTTAACAATTCAAAATTGTTAAAATTTTAATTTTCATCAATTTTAACATCAATTAAAACTACTTTTTATTTATATCGTAAAGATGACATATTTAAATTTACAAGAAACATATTTTTGCATGAGCATTCATGCATACCATATAATATAAAATATAATACATTAAATAATGAAATTTTAAGAATTGCAACAATATGTAATGATATTGGCTTTCTTCAAAATCATTTAAATAATTTAATAGATGCATATTTTAAACTAGGGTACTATAAAAATAAAATCAAACAGAATATATTTAAATATATAAATCAACAAAATATTGTTAAAAATAAATTTTAACTTTAAAATTTAAATTCATAAAGATTATTATATACATTAATAATACATTACAAAAAACATATTTTTGCATGAGCATTCATGCATACCATATAATATAAAATATAATACATTAAATAATGAAATTTTAAGAATTGCAACAATATGTAATGATATTGGCTTTCTTCAAAATCATTTAAATAATTTAATAGATACATATTTTAAACTAGGTTACTATAAAAATAACATTAAGCAGAAAATAGTAAAATATATAAATCAACACAATAATATTAATAATAAATTTAAAATCATTAGCATAAAATTTTTATGGATAATAAATAATATACTTTGTATTAGAATAATATACAAGATAATCAAATTTAATCAGAGGAAATACATCATTAGTATGTATACGGCCCCACTGCTATGCGGAATAGGTCGCGGAATAGGGGCCGAAACATGATAGCATAGCAGTTCCTCCTGATGACCACTAATTCTTATTCTGATACAACAACGACTGTTAAAAAAATGTCAACTCATAAAAATGTTTGCCTATAATCGAACAGGCCGTTTGCAACGGCGACGACGATGGGTTGCGATCGGATTAGCCGTGCAAGCAGAAAAAAGACGAATTATTAAACTTCAGAAAAGTGTAAACTTTGGTTTTCGAAAGTTAAAATTGACTTTTATTTTGAATTTAATTTTTTTTACTTTACACATTTTTAACTTTACAATTTTAGTATTATTTTTAATTTATAAATAATTAAATTTATGTATACTCAGTTAGCTGATCTGATTATTGTTTAATTATTAATAATTATCATAAATAAAAAATTTATTAATCAATTGATTATTAAACAATTTATAAAAATTTAATATGGATAATAAATATAAAATACTATGATAAATATTATTTTATAAAAATAAGGTACAAGATTATATTATATCGTACTTATAAAAATATTATAATATTATATCGTATTTATAAAATACGACATAATATTATTTACTATCAATATTGTTTCAGAAACACTGCAACTTTGTATTAGTACTTAAAATTAACATAAGATACTAAATAATAAAATTTCAACAGAGGAAATAATCATTAGCATGTATATGGTCATGATGATATATTGAGTTATGGAACATGGGATCGAATCCTGATAGCGTGGCAGTTCCTCCTAATGACCTTCAATCTTTATTCTAATGCATTGTATATTATCTATTAATAATTCAAAGATATTCTTAACTTATAAAACCTGATACAATTACATAGGCCAGCTCATGTATTCGAATAAAGGTTTATAAAAATTCTGAATTAGAAAATAATGCGTAAGATATTTACATTTACAAAATAAATTAAATAAATAAAATTAATAGGATAAATAAAATAAGATATTTACATTACAAAATAAGTTTATTTAATTTAAAAAAAGCTAGATTCAAAGTGAAATTATTAAACTAAACGAGTAATATTTAAGTTTCCAGCTTACTCTGGCGTCTGCTTTGTATAGCAATAGAATGTATTATTATACCCATATAGAAAAAAAGTAAAATTTGTTAAAAAAATATAGTCAATAAATAAAAATGGGTGGACATAATCATTAGGAAACGGCAACAATTGTTTATATCTAATGCTAAATGAACTATTAAGATGTAAATATGCTCTTTAAATAAATGAAAAATATACGTTTCAAATACTGTCATAAAAATAGATTTTTGATATAAACATCATAAATATTAACATTTCAAATATGTCATAAATGCTGATATTTTAATACGATATTTTAATGCTGATATTTTAACTTAAAAAATTCGATGGAATCCCACACATTAAAATTTTTATAGTTCGATGTTACATTAATGATTTAAATAAAAAATATATATTTTGATTACGTGAAATAAAATTCAATGAAATAATGAATTATACAAATTCATTTTTGTTTTATATTTATTTAATTATTTTAAATTGTCTCACATAATTGTATCAACACTAGTTAATAACAACTATACAGTGCAAACTTTAATTGTATGCTAGAAGTCTAAAAACATATCAAAACCGTTCCTTTTCTCAAGTAATACTGAACGTTCTCTTTAACAGAGAAATCAAATATACATAAATTATGACAAATAGTTCACAATTTTGAGCCCCTAAACAAAAAGGAAGTGATTTAAGTAGCTATCGAGAATTGTTGCAATAAAGCACTCAAATCGGCTTATAGTATATACCATGAACTGATCTATCAATGACCATAAAGTGATTGCACTGCATTAACATATTAAAACATTTTCTGTTCAATTACAAATTACATCATTTTTATAGTGTAATTTGATTAATTACAAAAGTTAGACATTCAGTTTCTTTTGTAATCAATAAAAATTGAACATAAAGATTTAATGAATAAAATGAGGTTAAGTTTTTGTAATAAGTGAAACTTAACACAATCCGGTATGCACAAACTTTTATGAATAAATATAATATTGTAAATTTAAATATACAATTTTAGAATATAACTTAATTATGGTCTTGTAAATGCAGCAATTATATATTGATAGTCAGACGGAATTAATCTATAAGCTAATGTTTAAATCTAATCTGATGTTGATCTTTACATCTAGTTATAATACATAAATATATTCATAATAAAATATATAATTAAATTATAATTATAATATTAATTGATTCATAAAAATACTAGGTAATTTATTTTTTAAGACCAATAGTTATTCTAATACATTGTGCAAAAGATTTAAAAGATTTAAAATATTATTATCTAATCTATTATTCTATTAAAGTAATAGAATAATAGATTAATTAATTAATTTAATTAATTTAAATAAATCTTCTCTTGAAAAAAATTAAATAAAATTATTTTCTAAGATAAAGATATTTCAATTTTTATAATTGAGGTAGCTTCGGTCAAGTGATCTAATGTGTCTTGTGACAATGAATATTTTCATTCAGTATTTATATCACAATTGACTGAATTTCTATACGCATCTCAAAATTTTTAAATCATACCACGGAACCAGCGGTCAATGTTTAAATTGATATATTTAAGTTTGATTAAACATGAATGTTGGCTGTTTTGTGATATTAGTCATGAATTATTAAAATACGACGTAACTTAAATGTTAACTTTATTTTGACACATCCTGAATTATGACGACACATCCTACATGACGACACACTGATGTTTTGTTCAAAAGCTTTGATTTTCATACTATTGAAAAGCATTTGATAAAAAACGGCACATGTGTACAACTTTAAAAACTTAACCTAAATGTGTTCTTTTAAGAAATTTTAGTGACTTTTGAAGATATTGAAATGGCATGAATTGTGGGAAAAGCCGAAATTTACGAAAAATGGACAATATTTCTTCATTCTGTTAATTATTATCAATAATTGAAATCAATTAATATCATTTATTGATATTAATCGATATTAATATCAACTATCAATGTGTGTTTAAACTGTCAAATATCTTGATGTTTTGTCATTTACAATCTTTAGGATGTGTTTTTAAGCTGTTAAAGATTAATAAAAAATATTAAATATTTAAATACTTAAATATTTTATCAAAATTCACAATTAAAAATCGGTACGCGAATTAAAATAATAAATACTAAACCCATAATCCTCTTCCATTTCAAATATATAGTTTTCACAGGAACAAAGAAGCAGAAAAAATTATCCTTTATTTGATAAAATAATTCAATATTTCGATAGCTCTTGTTATCATCATCAGGATTACAATAAAAATTCAGTTTTACATTTTTGCATCATCAGGATTACAATTTTTAATGTAATCCTGATAGCAGGAGCTATCGAAATATAAAATTTTAATCAAATAAAGGATAATTTTTCTGCTTCTTTGTTCCTGTAACTATATACAAGATTTAGAATAGTATAGTAATTAAAATGTATTGCGATTCTTCTGTATAGATTGTGGAAAAACATTAAAATACAATTGAATCTTGCTATTTATATTATATATTTATATTTAATATTTTTATTGATAAGCAATGTAATTAATAATAAATTTATGAGACGAGCAGTAATTTTATTTTAAGTTCAAATCATCCTAAATTGTTGAAGATAGATTAGAATGGAAACTGCCGATACGAGTTTTGTCATTTGGTAACATGGATCGCATCTGGTACTACTCGTATATCAACTATTTTAATACGAGCGTCAACACCGTGGTCTTGAGTAACTAGACTTATCAAAGTAATAGCTCATATCACTAATAGCTAATAAGTATGAAAATTCCAAAATTGAAGATTTCACAAATACTAAAGCGCTCAATATTTCGATCATCTATTTTTCTTTAAATGAGTAAAATGAATCAAATATCAGTATATTTTTATTTCAATACACAAAGGATTATAAGCTTTAGATGCTCAGTAGAATTTTATGTCGGATGCTGATTTGGAATTCGTGCTTTTAAAATTCTCTATAAAATCGAAATCGCATTATCTCCTTTGTTAATTATGGCACCGAGATCAGCCTCATTCTGTTGAGCACACGGTTTATCTTCTTCAGTTATGTTTTATATAAGATGCCGTTTTCTTTGTTTTTTAAGCGTTTACATAAATCAGAGTTACTATGATCAGAGAGTTAAATCATTGAACCTTCTTTATGGAAAAATACTAACTCGGTTAACTGATCTGATTAATCGAGATTAAACTGATAAAGAAGCACGTTCTCTGATGACCTGTGAATCTTAACTGAACTGTGAATTTTTATTTATTAACCTCAATATATTGTACGTACATATATTATATAATGTATATAATTGTAATTAATGTATAATGAGCATTAAATATGAGCATTATATAATACATAATATGAGCATTACATCATATGAGCATAATATGATTATACATTATATAATGTATAACGCTCAATATATTATCAATTTGTTTAAATTCTGAATTATTAATAAAATCTAAAGTTATTAGAAATCTTTAATTGAGGAAAATATTAAGATTAAGATTTACATTTTTTCATTTATTTTATATTAGGTTTAGAAGTAGGAGCCAAAGACTGATAAGGTAGCGGATATTTTTTTAACTCTTTTTTACCAAAAATTTAAAAATGGACCTTAAAAATATAACCAAGCATTTAATGAACCAATTATGCCATATTTTAGAAAAAACATTAGGGATGAATAAACATTAGGGATGTGGATTCGAGGTGTGTAAGAGCTTTTTATCGTAGTGGAAACCTAGAATTGTAATTGGATCAACAACTGGACTAGGGGCTAAATTTTAAGTTATAAAAATTCTTAAGTTATAGAAATCTTTAATTATGGAAAATATTAAGAATTTCATAAATCAGTTCATTTAAATTTTGAGTTATTAAAAATCTTAAGTTATGGAACATCTGAATTAGAAAAATCTTAAAATTAAGATGCATGTAATTGATCTGACTTTTTGATAAATTTAGCTATAACTCGCTCTCTCTCTTAGTATTATAAGAGCGGTGTTACGAATATTCAAAACTCAGACTGACATACATTTCGTGAAAATTTGAATGTCTGCACTTAGCTAATTGCTTACTGTTCGAAAATACCAAATAACACGATACCTTTATCAGAGAGCTCATTGAATCCAATGTTATCAGTAGTGATTGCCGTTACTGGACTCGAAAATGACAGATTATTTTTGTTGACATCACTGTCGTAGTTGTTTTCTCGCGAAGCAAACTCATCAGGATCAGTCATTTTCTCAGACTGCATTCTCAGCCTTTCTTTTATATCAGTTTTCAATCTCAGCGATTGTTTTAGAGCATAAGTGTTGAAATTTCAATGGCAAAAAAAACACAGATGCGGCTAGTTTTGATTTGCAAACGTTAAAAGCAACAGCGGCAGTAGAAGGATTCAAAAAAAAGGATTGAACTGTTTCGTTGATATTGTTCCTGTTTCTAATATGAATTCCAGATGACTGCAGCACCCACTTACTGCCTATTATACACAGCAGGACATCGCAATTAGGTGTCCCCCTTTCTATTTTGAGTCAATACGAAAATCAGGATGTTGCTGTATCGGCTAAAATTGGAGTGTTTATGACACTCAACAATCACGTATATTTAGAGCGGCATTCACAAATTGAGTGCAACACTGGCGTATGCAACAGCCCGATCGCCTTTGTAGCCAACGGCGTTCGATGATATATTTGCGTCAATCAAAATTGATGACTAATAGGGAGAAATCGCGCCTTAAAGTCCGTCTCGCAAATCTGAAAGAAGCATTGACCAACGACACGACGATTTTAGAAGAACTAAATCTTTAGCAAAAATTCATGCTGATTTTTTAAAGGTATTGTATAACAATTGAAGGGTTTTATTCGTCTGGATTTGTTGTTGAAAAAGTAATTATCGAAATTAATTAAGAAAACTAAGTCAAATTGCTATGTGCGCTCTAATTATAGAGCGAAAACAAAAATATAGAAACCATTACGAAAAGCACCACTTATATCTGAATGCAGAAAACATTTCCTTTTGAAATGTACATGGAATTACTAGTTATATTACTACGACGACAGACAATGTGTGATGAAAAATACATGAAAATACATGCCACATTTTTCTTCCCTTAATCTGTCAATACAGTCTGCTCTATCTAAAACGAGAATTTTATTCTTAAGGGTCAGTGATTGGGTTGCTAGCTAAAATGGTTGCTTCTCAATCCACATAATGTTAAAACACCCGTGGAGACTAAATCTCGAGTGGTGACTTGATTTTTCAAAATCCATTTCTTAAAATACTGTTGGTCAATCTCTCAAAATGTCAAATACAATGGAATTCATCTGAAAACATTTTGTAAGGGCTAAATTCCTTGGACGATAACGCACGATAAGGTTGGCTAAGCTTTATCATTCTATTTACTGCGGAGCCATATGAGCTGTTACACTTAAATATTACACTATCTACTATACAGAGCTAATTGATTGACATTCAATCTGATGTATGGGCTGGCAAAACTGGACAATACGAATGATTCAAACATTTAATTCACATTTTTGTATACGTTACATTAAATTTAAATCTTTCGAATGATGATAAATTCACTTGGAAGGTAAAATGACAACGTCATTAACACAATGGCGTTGCATCAAAATACGGTAAAAATGATAGGGAACTGATTAAAATTAAATATTATTTAAATATTATTATTTAATTTTTATTTCTAATCGATTGTATGCTTTTAGAAAGTATGCTTTTAGAGAACTGATGTGAAAATTGAAAATTTCGACAATCAATTAAATTTCTCGGATGTAACATACAATTACACATTTGAAAAACAAATTTAAAATAAAAGTCAAATTTTATGAATTGACTAGTAAAGTCTATTTTATGTATAAAATCAGTCATGAGAAACACTACAGCTTGTAATAAAACAAGTATTAGGGAGAACCGTCGCGTTAATCATCAATTATGTCGAAAAATACTTTGATGATTATTAATTATAATTAATTAGAGTTTAGAGAATTCATAAATTAACCTAATGTACTTTAAGAATATAAAATTATGACAGGAAAAGTTATTCAATTTGATTTAAATTGCATATCGCTTCAAAACATTATTTATTGCTAATCAGATCAGCTAACAAAGTTTATGTACTTGATAAGTTAAAAATAATGCTAATTAAAATATAAATAATTAAATAAGAAAAAATTATAATTAATAATTAATAATTGTTATAGGAATAAAGATTAGAGGTCATTAGGAGAAAGTGCTATGATATCAAATTTCAGCATGTATTCCTCGACCCAACCTAGCAGCGGGGTCGTTAAGTATTAAGTCATTAGTTAAAAAATTATATTTTATATCGTTATTAATGTATATCGATATTATTTTAATTATATTTTTCTTATTGTATTTTATTCGTTAATGTCTGGTAGTTTATCTAAATAACAATTTGATATTATTTAATATATTTTTATTTAAATACTTACAATTTAAAAAATATTTAATTTATTATCTAATTGCAATTTAAAAAATATCTACTTAAAATTTAAGCAAATATTTAATTTGTCATTTAACTGTTATTTTTATAACAAATTATCATCAAAAATTAACAGATTACATTGATTTATCAGTTTCCAACTTGCAACCGTATTTATCAAAATGAATGCACAACCGGATTCATCAAACTTCTATGACACACATCATACCCTTCAGTATCTAATATGTTTTGAATCAAGGTGTATTGAGTTAAATCCATGAAAACATTAAATCATAGCTGGTTTCGAATGCGAAACATTAATAAATTAATATTGTATATTTATATAAAAATATTAAAATTTTAAAATTACATATTAAAATTAGATATTGATAGTAAATTACATTTTATATTAAATTCGAATTATTGTTTAAATCAATATTTAATATTAATATTTTTTCAATATATAAAAAATTGAAAATATTATTAAATATGTTAATTATATAAATTTTCCTTATTGTTCTAATATTATCTTATATGAGTAAATAAGCATATCGTTTAATTTTCATTCACTGCAAACTAACTTTTGTTATATTTGATTCGTAAACTTATAATATAAAAACAGTGTTGTGTTCTATTTATATAAAACCGATACTGTTTTATTTGGAACATTAATTATCCAGTAATTCGTAATTCGCGCTATATTTTGTAAGAAATATATTAATTGTTTTTGTGATGTTAAGTTAGTTTTGTGATGTTAAGTTAATAACCCAAATTATTGTAAGGGAGTGTTTTTATACATTATAATTTTAAATGATATTAATGCAAATCAAATATGTTAAAATTTAAATTTATCCAGTTTATCGTAATGTAACGTCTTCTGAGCATAATAATTTATAAGAATATAAGTGAAAATTAAATATTTTAAAGTGAAATTGCTTGGATTGTAATAACTTTTAAAAAATATTACTTTGATAGAATCATTATTAAAGATTAATTTCTTAAAATAATTTCATATTTTAGTATAAAAATGTTATAATAATTTATAATATCCTGAAAGTTTACATTAGGGTCGAATACAATTTGTTTTTGACGCACTATTCCCGAGACATCAAAATTCATAAATTTATAATATTTTATAGTTCGGTAATCGACAAGCGTGGACATTACGTAGATCATATTTTCATCCATCATTTTATTTGAGATCTGGATAAGCTAGAGTTGGGCCCGATCCGGTTCGTGGGCCGAATAATATTCTAACTATTATCGTTTCCAATTAAATTTATTTCAATGAATTTTTTTATTTTCGCCGAATCACTTTAAATGAAGGGAAATAGTATTCATTCAACTAATTCATTCAACAAATTCTAAAGAATTTGTTGAATGAAAATAATTTCGTTATAAAATGATTGTTTTATGTTTAATGTCTGATCAAGCTATCAACTAATTAGGTAAAACTCAAACAAATATCTCGTTTCAAGCAACAAAACAAAAACGGTTGACTAAGGATGAATTTAAAATCAATTAACAGTCCAGGGTTTTTACCAATGATATTTATTTGTAATATTGCATTACAACAATCCCATGACTTTTATTGTCAAAAAATCACATTTATACTTATAAAATGTTAAATTATCCTAGAACAAATATCAATTTTTCGGTAAATATTAAATTATTTCTCTTTTATGTAAATATAATGCAATTCATCAACCTGTATGACACTTTATATAAGTAATAAATAATGGATATGAATGTTGTATGTTATAAAGTTGGTAGAACCTATATCACAATTATAGACAAGTCGTATATAAATGATTACACAGCCGCAAAATTGATTTATTTTTAGCTGATTTATTATTTATTTTTCATGATTTTTTCTAAAATATGTAAAACCTAATATAAAACTTTATTGAAAAAAAATGACTCATCGTTTTTTAATGGTGAATCTGTGCGCCGCCGAAATATTGAAAATAAATATGATAAATAAAAATGCGTTCTCGCCTTTGAATCATTCTGATAATTCCACAATAATTAAAATATTAAAAATTAAAAAATAAGTAAAATTTTTAAATTTGACAAAATAATTTTACATTAAGTTCAAACTTTATGGAATAAAATATCGGTCATTAGAATAAGCTATTGTTTTATCAGATTGATAATTCTTCTTATTAACATTGTGTATATTCTTAGAATCAAGTAGATTTATGTGATTGCACTGAACTGGCATTATAATATCATCATATCGATTAAATATACGTTGAATTTATAGAAGTTATTAAATGGCTAGACTTTGCAAGATGATTCATAGTGTTGCTTAATTTATAGCATTTACATCCAGAATAAAGCATTCAAATAATTTTAAAATTGATGATTAAATTTATAGTGCTATTGGTTCATAATGGGGAAATATCGAAAAGGATTGCAGTTTTATGAACACATGTTCTTTGCCGTTTTTAGATATAAATCCATATGAATTTTGTGGTAATAAAAAAGAACGGGATGTTATTACAGAAAAATGCTTTCTGATATAAAGGAAACGTATTTTAAATTTAAAACAAACCTTTCAACATATACATAGATAATTTGGCACAAGATGATTTTCATCCAATAAATTGAATGTTAGGTGTTTCAAGTTTAAGATTTCGATATTTATTATACACATAATCATCAAATAACCTGTTATGGCCTCTATATTGATAGCAAACAGTGTACTTTGCAAACGTATGCAATGAAAATATTAATTTAATGTATGAAGTATATTTGAATGAATCCTCGCTTTCCTAATTGCCTCAACACTTTGCAATTTAAGTAAACTGAATGTACTTATAGGTAAAGAGTGTTTAAGTTTGTGGACGTTAACTATCATACATATGCAGCAGATGTTGAAGAGATTTGTTAACGATACGTCGTAGTCCCAGAATTATTATCATTATTAAAAAATTCTTATATCTTAGCGTCTTGACATGGTTACAAAATGCTAATTATATAGTAATGGATAGTTTTGTCTTCTTTTGCATTTATTGACAGATGCAAGATGTTAAAGAAAAGAAAAATCGTTCGGTGATTTTGTAGATAGCATACAACAAATTGATCATTAGATTTTTATTGCAAATTTGTTGAAATGATTTCTTTTAATATTTATATCTAAATTAATATTTATATAATATAGAATGTATATTATAAATATAAAAGTTGGTGTTGAATAATATGTTTAATTTTATTGAATAATTAAAATGTATCATTTAGTTAATAAATTATTTTATTATTTATTATTTATTAATGCTTACTAATGTATTTATTATGATATGGATACTAATTTTAATATTATTATCAAAATTGCTCCACATATTTTAAATATTATTTAGTATAATTTATTATTTATTTATAATTATTGTAATTATTTATAATTTTGACTCATTTTACTCGCACATGTTCGATCGAATCTGCTTGGTTCCGTGATTATGTTAAGACGAAAAATATGTTACTTCCTACTTTAATGGACGGTCTTGGGCTATGTAACATTGCGCTAGAAGCTGAAAGATCATACAGAGATTCCTTAAAGCTGTTGATCTGTCTTGAATCGTTTGGGTCTTTTCACGTTTTGCAGGCTACACAAGAATTAGTTATAACACAAATTCGGTCTTCGAAAGTGAGTTAACAAAATTGGAAATTGAACGCATTATGTCAATGTTATCTAATGATGAGATGTGTGCTCAAAATTATGTATCGTTTAAAGAAGCGTCATCATAGCTTAATGTACGATTATCTCGGGAATGAAATCTCCGCTTCTCAAGAATTCAGAAAAACTGTATCTGCTCGATTTGGTTGGAAGCTTCAAAAAGTAGCTTCAAAATGTGTATGCAAAGATGAGACGGCACTTGCACATTCCATTTCTTGCAGACATCAAGGTACAACCATTATTCGCCACAACTGTGCGAGAGACACATTCAGCTTCAGCTCTACTCCCGGTTTGCTAAGATGTACGGATTGAGCATAAGTTGCAACCTGTTCCGGATGTTCTCGAATTAGAGTCGCACGCAACGCGTGATATTTTTGTGGTATTTTTCGGCACTCTTGGACACGATCACGCGTCCAAGAGTGCCGAAAAATACCACAGTTTGTATCAAGACGAAACATGTTTGCTGCGACAGAAAATAAGCATCGCCCTCGTCAGAAATATTTCTGACAAGGGCGATGCTTTTTCTGACAAGGGCGAGGCTTCCGGAAAAAGTATTTAAACTAATTTCACATTTTCTGACAATTGATAATGAATAACAATTTTAATTTTATATTTTATTGCAGAATTATAATCGTGGTTTCCACAAATTGGTCCCTAGATATATCCAGTTTTAATTTAATTGTTCGTTCTTCATATAATCGTGCCGTTAGAATGCTGCTTTCGCTAATCTAATCCCTTAGAATGCTTAGAACCAAGTTCACTGTAACACCAATTCCTGAATTGTAGAAAACGACAATAGGGTAAAACGACGATCATACGCGCTCTTCGTATTTTGATCGATTTCGTGTTTCATTATAGGCGCACACGTTGATTTAGCTGTATTAAGACCGAGAAAGGTTGTAGAAAACACAAATATCCATCATGGATCGCTAATATTTTATTTCTTATAAATTAATATTAATTTGATCACTAAAATTGTGCCATTAAACAAAAGACTGTTTATCTGGAGAATCTCTTTATACGGATACTATGATGAATTTTGTAGAATACGTATACTTTCACACCAACGCGATGACGGATATGTATGCTTTCACTGTGGGAAATCGCTTTTGATAGTGTCGAGTTGTTACAAAAAATCGCTAGCTATGGTTGCCTTTTACTGGGAAAATAATCCTATATTTAGATGTTTGACACTTGATATTGCGGATTTGGCATATATTCAATGGACATATTTTACATCGCTTTCAGGTATTCTCTTTTTTGGTTACATAACTAGCCCTAATCCGATAGACAAGAATGCATAATTAATCACTTTGTTACTAATAAAGCATATTAGCTAACTGATTATAGTAATTAAGTTAATTTATAGTATTTATCAAGTAATAAGTCAATATTTTATTTAATTACTAATATTATAATTATTTAATTAGTCAATATTTTATTTTTATTTAAAAAGAATGAAATCAAATAAAAATTGAATTAAATAAAATCAATCGAATAAATGAATCAGAAAACAATAGCCATAAACTACAACCGTTTAGGTAATGGTCATGTAAGCTATTTTGTCTAAAACTTAATAAAGCGTTTTGAAAATAATGAAAGCATACACTGCCCTGTCCAATAAGACAATAATTTCTGAAATTGCTACAAAGTTATTATCTCATCAGATTTAAACTTATCAAAAATGTAAATTAACATTTCTAAATATAGACTTTTATTAAATAATTCACAATAAAATGCAGATTTGTAAAGATTCCATGTATACATCATAACCGAAAACAATAAAGTGGCATTTAAATGTCCAAAGGCATTCCGCACGTTTTAACATAATAGACGAGTTGCATTTAATGCAAACATTACAATAATTAAAGCACTTTTAACAATAGAAGCCGCTATTGCAACAAACATTAGAAAAATATTGTTTAAATGGGAAGTTGGCAAACATTTATTATTCCAATCAAAGAATGTTCTTGTATGCTACTTGCAATATCGAAGCGATGAAATTTAAGTAAGATAAATATTCATTTGAAAAAAAGAATTAATTTTACAATAACAACGAATTTATAAATATAACATTCGTAAAAATAGATTCGTATTGTACATTTAACAAGCCCGTGCACAAATATATTTGCACAGATCCACCGTTTCGGTAACTAGTGAATATCCTACTTTGGAAGTTAAAAATATTATTTCAAATTAAATAAAATGTTAAAACGAAATTGGTAGGGTCTCAACTAGTATCAAAATACCTAGGTATACCCTATGTTAATGATAAATGAAACACTAAAATGATGAGGTATATAAAGGGTTCGGAAAGGGCAGAAAAAAAACAATTGTTTATTACAGAAAAATGCCCAAAATAAAGAAAGGTTTTAAAATTTACAATCAACTAAAATGATTAAGTATATAAGGGGTTCGGAAAGGGCAGAAAACAACAATTGTTTATTACAGAAAAATGCCCAAAATAAAAAACCTTTTAAACGTAAACCTGATTACAATCAAGATAGTGCTGTATACCATGTAGGGGTTGTGATAAGGTTTATATAGGACAAACAGGGCAAGGTTTCGGCTAAATGTATTTATCAACAAAAATATCCTGTTAAGAAAGGAACAGAATCCGGCGCTGTGATAATTCTTTAAACAATAATCATGAAATATCTTTCGAGAATAGTGTAATAATTGCCGTGGAAAACGGTATTTTACTGGGAAGAATACAGGAAAACATATTTTATGCATAAAAATATATTAATGCGTAAAAAAACCGAACATTGATTTTATAACTAATATTTTATACTTATAATTAAATGTTTTGTTGTTAAATTTATTATTTTATGTAATGCAATTGATATTTTTGTTTTATTTCTTTATTATAAAAATATTTTATTGCGTAATACTAAACGTGATAATTTTGAAATATAATTTTGTCCTGAGGATGTAATTAGCTATCGAAAATTTAACTTTTAATAAAAATAATAATTTCACTCTCTCTACTAATTAAATATAATTAAAAATGAGTGAACAATCAAATTTTTAATGCATACATATTTCACATATGCATTTTCATAAAATACATATATATTCATATTTATTCAATCATTTAATTTATTAAATACATTTAATCGCGTTAATATATTAATATATATTATTACATCCTTCCTTAAAGTGGCAAAGTTATTAAAAGTTGCTTTCCTGGACGCGTGCATATATAATCATTTGAATATATCATGTTATAATGAAAATATAAAAAATATCAAAATACGCCGAAAGATTCGAAACAATTGAAGGTGGTATAATAATTTCGATAAAAATTTATATAGTTAAAGAAAGTAATAATTATTTATCAATAATTAATGTTATTAATTGAATACACATTGTCTATTAAAATATAAATAGCAATGTTATTAAGCACATGGATGTTAATAAAAATTATTAACATCTAATCAATTGAAAAAATTCAGTAAATTATTAACTAATGAATGACTAACTGTTATTATTTCACAATGATCGTTTATTATTTTTGTAAAGTCAAAACTGATATTCATTATCTTAAATTGTGTCTACGTATTTTGATCCTCTTAAATTGTTAACTAAATCTACGTATTTTGTACCATACATTAATTTAAGACTAAATATCTTAGTTTTCTATTATTCCGATTTTTATAAGACGAGATTTAAAAACCTCAAATTTTATGCAGTAGAATAAATTATAATTTTAGGCACTGATTAATAGAAAATATACCAAATATATATAGAAAATAAAAAAAATAATTTAATTATTAAATTATTAATTAATTAATAATTAATAATTAATTTTTAATTAATTATTATTGTAAACTTTTATTTACATTTAATCTATTGATGTATTAATATGCTAATCTGAATAATTAATATGTTAATTAAATAATTTATTATTTTGAATTAATTAGCAACATTTTATTTAAATATAATTTATTTAGTTAAATTTCTTAATTAATCGATTCTAAATGCTATTTTTAAATTGTAATTCCACATCTAAGTCCATAAATGTCCATCACTTTTGTAAAATAAAAGTAAGCCTTATTACTTGTAAGACCTCAAATTCCTACAAATTATAAAATTAATTTATAAAATTTTAAATAATTATCGATTCTTTAAATGTCGTACAATATAAATTATGATTTTGATCAATTTTATTCAAAGCAATTTGAATTAAATATCAGAATTAGTTTAAATTCATAAAAACTAAGTTGTTGTTTACAATTGTTTTTAAATAAAAAAAATGTTGCCACCACTATAAACACAATTCTCCAACATTGCTTTATGATATAAACTGCTAAAATTCTTAATAATAAAATAACAGCCATGTAAAATACACTAGTAAAACACATACCTGGTAGCACTGTTAAAATTCCAGTAGCGTAAAGTGATTGACTATTCTTATCGTCCGTAATATCACATCGATAATAGCCTGAATCTAAGGTATCCGGGTTGCGAACAATAAGCTCCGAATATATTCCATCAATCCTTAGTTCATATTTTATGCTCTTTTCAATGGGAACTGAATTAAATGACCACAAAACCGTATTATAGCTAAGGTTTGATACTGTTCGCACCGCGCATTTAAAAGATACGATAGTTCCTCTCTTTTCTGTAATAGTGTAATTTTTCGGTTTTTCTATCCATATATCCATCGTATTTTGATCGTATCGATTGTTGATAATAGTTGCACCAGGTCGTCTAATGAAAAAAACACAAACGTTAATTGTCTGGCAGTTTCAATTAATTCAATTATTTAACTGAATTTATATAATCCGTACTGTAAATTTAATAATGTTAATATCAAAATATGAAAATTTTCTATAATTCGGACATTTTTAAAGCAAAGATTTCTTATAAATCTGATTTTTATGATCTGATTTAATAATATTTTATTATTAATTATTTTAATTAATTCAAAAAATATATATGTTTATAAATTGATTAATAAATAATATACAATGTATAAGAAATAAAAATAAGAGTTATTCAGGAAGAACTGTAATGCTGTCAGGTTTCAGCGCTTATTCATCGACCCAACATAACAGCTGTCCAAATACATTTTAATTATGGGTTTCTTTTGATGAAATTTGATTATCTCGTGTAATATATTATTCTAGCACAGAGTGTATTATTTAGCATCCTTCCAAATTAAATTTAATTTAATACAAATTAGCTTAAAACGTTTTGATGTGTTCATGTGTTTACTTTATTAAAATTTAATTATCAATATCTCGTTAAAAGTATCGTATTTTATCTTGTATTTTATTGTAAAAAATTTAATCTATAATGAAAATTTATTCACTTAAGAGATTAAACTTATTTATTTTTATTATGGTTATATAATATTTTGATATTACATAATATTATTATAGTATTGTGCTTAAAAATAAAAAGAATAAAATAAAAAATGGCTAAATATTATTATTGATTTAAGTAACCATAAAAAATTAGCAGAAAATTAATAATGTCATACCAATGCATAGTTTCGATGATCTGACATAGGTCATATTACTGGGAAAACAAGTCAACAATGACATGTCAGTAAAACGGGAACCCGTTTTTTAAGTTAACATGCTTATACTACCTTTTTAGACGGATTGATAGGTCAATATTATGAAAATCTATAATAGCACAGTCAACTTAAGCCGTTTAAATGTTAATAAATGCTAAAATATGACCGAAAATTCACAAGTTTTAACAAATATTTCGTTTGAATGACTTTGTAAGGCATGTTTGAATTTTGTAGGTTTATATCACTAAGAGTAGACATCCAATAACAATTTCTGTGAGTATGTCCTATAATATGTTGTAAAAGAACAGCAGGAAAATTTATAACAGCTTGATGCAGTTGAGATGCAATAATAACTCTCTGCTCTAAGATTTAGTACTGAGTGAATAATACAACAAAATTCTTCTTGTGAAATTATCACTTAAAAATTAAAAAGATTTCAGTGCTTATACTTTTAGTCGTTTATTATCTATCATTTGAGGCAGTATAATCTGATTTAACAAAATATTATATAAAATTGTATAATCTTATTTATAATATTATATAATATAATTAATATTAATATAATATAATATTATATAATAAATATTTATATAATATTGATATTATAAAATCTATCACAAGATTGCCACCGTCGATTATTTTTATGAGCATCGAATTATAACTAATTATAAGTTAATAAAGTAATCTTTCAAATAAAAATTTTCTAGACTTTTCGACAAAATAATCAGCTTGACATAAATTGTAAAAATAATAAATGCATAAATTGAAATAAAAACCAAATACTGATTGATATTTACCGTGGCATCATCGATATGATCCTCAAGGTTCATATTAATATAAAATTAGAATAATAAAGTTGCATGATCATTAGACATTGAATCGTTATCGATTTATATTTAAGCTAAATGAAATAATGGTATATAATTTCAAAAATAGTAAAAAATATTACAATTTAATTTTAACAATTAACTTGTCATAATTTATAATTTATTAATTGTAATTAATTTATTAATTTGGAATGGGAATAAAACACAAATTTACTTTTAGATTTAGCTCGATGCTGTTTGCACATCTGAAAAAAAAAGTTTCGTTACTGAGGATAAAACAAAACGGTTTTCTTCTGATTTCACCAGAAAAACAGCAGAATTTGTCCATTAACTGCCAGCAAGCAAATATTGTTGTTTAATTTAATTATTTAGTTTCTAAAAATTCATAATTTTACCGTAGCGAACATAAATTGCAATTTTCTGTTTGGATTGATCAAAAATTTAAATTTAAATTATCCTGTGCTCAGGGTATATCATAATAATAAAAATCTAAACTCAAATTTGTTCGAAATTGCTATTTTAAAAATAGCAAATAAGTCCTATTAAACAAATAGCTATACTATATTTGTAAAAAGTGACTTTGTATGATTTCTAGATTGTGATAATTTATAAGTCGCAATAACTACAAAACGGCACTCATAGGAGTGCTTATTTTGACAAGAAATCCTTACAAATTAATTAATTTGTAAGGATTAACCGGGAAATCCTTATATTTCCCGGTTAATAATTTTCAAACAACTGAGTTAAATAACCACATAATTGATAGATTGTTGATAATATAATAGTGTGCTACAAGCCAAAATATTATTTTACTATATTCTTTTAAATATATTACAATTAATCCTCTATTATATATAAAGTATATTTATATTATAAAATATAAATAATATATTTAAATAAATTTATTTAGTTTATATTTATACTATTAGACATTATATAATATTTATTATATAATATCTATGACTACTATAGATATATATATTAATATTTATGGATATTACCCCATAATGTACTAACCCATAATATATTGTTAGCTATTTATAAAACATTTCCAATTATTAGAAATTTAAAATTTACTATTAAATACATGTTAACTCTTTGCATATTAAATTGACGTTAAAAATTATTACATTTTAAATTGTGGTTTGACTGAAATTATGTTTGTTGCAAAATCCTTTTCATAAATGCTTAAATTATCGTCTTTAATCTGACGACGCGCAGTTCAAATGTTTAACTTTATGTAATCCCTCTAATGGACATTTCCAAAACGACAATTATATTTGCTTCGCAACTAACGCAGATATGTGAAATCATAAAGCATCTTCCACAGTTACTAGTTGAAGAATTAATTCTGGTATATTAATAGCTTATTAATTCTGGTCTACTAAACGTTATTGATGCATTTGAATATTTTAAAATAGTAATTTAATATACCCAATTTAAACTACTCACCTAAGGAAAGAACTACCAAAACGATTGATCTATACAATAAGTGAATTTAATAACGAATTCGTATTTTTTTCTTTAATTATTTCGGTGTAGATTGAAACATAACCGACAAGGAACTCTATCTTATCAGTTTCGTCCACCCACAATGATAAATATCGAAAGTATTATTTTCCACGATCAAATAATGGATGACATCAATGATATTATTCAACTGTCTGAATTTCATGGATACAAAAGCATAAAAATAGTATACTTGCAATATCACGGTATTCATGGCATAGTTGCACAGTTAGCTCGGAACAAAATTTTAAATAGCAAAATGAAGTTAGCTGTCATTTTATATTTGAATATTTTTATCAAAATAATATTTATGATGTAAACGATTTTAAGAACGAATTTATATATTTCCCCGTTTGTACTTAATTTTAGAAATAATTAAATAATCAGATTAAGTTTACTCGTAGTCATAACCTTGACGATCAAACGTTGTATAATCTGCTAACTTAAAGTATAACTTGAGCGAAAGCTAAGGTAGTAATATTATTATCCCAATATATTATCCTTTATCTAATTTACCCGTATGTGTCGTGTTAAGTTAAATGAACACATTGGACGGAAACTATAAATAAGATAATAAATTATAAAAATTATTTATTAATTGTTGATTTTAATAATTATTAATTAATTATTATTTTTTACAATTAATTATGGATTATTAATTTATTATTTATATAATAAAATATTAAAATAAAAATCTTAAATTATTAATTTAAGATCAATTACTAATTTTGAAAATTTTTAATTAATCTTTACGACAAGATATAGAAGGATTTGTGAACAGTCCAAAAGCTAGATATATTGTGTAATTCTTAGACTTTCGATTTCCTAATATAATATTGTACCTTTGTATAGAAAATATTTATTATAAGCCCTTACTGTAGAATGTTCGCTAATAAGCGAACATTAAGAATACAAAATATTTTATCTAATATTATAATTTATCTAATTTTACGATAAATTTATCGTAAAATTTCGTTTATGTTATTTTATATTATAATATAATATATATAATAATATATTATATTTAATATATTATAATGTATTATATAATATTTTATTATAATTTTACGTATTTGTTAGATGTGTACATTCTCAAATTTTATAAGTTTAAACATTTATAAATATTAATTTGACATTTTTTTAAATTTTAATATTAATAAATAATAAATATACTACAGTAATAGTAAATATACTGCAAAAAAAAGTAAATATTAAACTTACTGCATTAAATATAAGTTTAGTGTAAGTTCAGTATAAATACAATCTTGAAATTACAATAAAAACTAAACAATTTTACAATTTTAAATAAATCAGAATACGGAAATACGTTATTAGCATGTTTTTGGCCCCGCTGCCAATTAGACCCAACATTTTTGTTTAAAATTATATAATTATTATTACTTTTACTCGATTAAACGATTTTACTTGTTAAAAAACTTGCTTTTTTTGAGAATAGAGGCCGAAACCTGATAGCATAGCAGTTCCTCCTGATGACCTCTAATTCTTATTCTGATACAACGTCTGTTATTTATTAGTCAATTCATAAAAATGACGTTTATTTTAAATTTCAATTTTTTATTTTAAAATCGGATTTTATTTTATATGTAGAATAAAATTTTTTTATTCTACACATTCTATTCTATAAAAATATATAATTAAAAATGCAAATATCATAAAATTAAAATTTTCGTAAATCGAATAATTTAAAAGTTAAGATTATTTATAATTCAGAATTTGCATTTTTTTATTTTTTATTTAAAAAAATTTAAATATGAAACTTTTGGAAAATTTAAAAGAATTTTTATAAACTAATGCTTTTTGAATAAATTAATACCTAATACACCATGTATCAGAATTAAGATTAGAGATCATCTGGAGAAACTGCTAATTTATTAAATCTTGACCGCTGCTCTCTTACCCAATATAGCAGGGAGCCAAATATATTTCATGAATGTATTACCTCCGATGAAATTTGATTATCTAGTGTAATTTCTTATTCTGACACAGAGCATATTATTTAATAACCATTCATTAAAATGTGTAACTCATCTGTTTAAATTATCGATTCAGTCAATCAATTTAACAATTAGTAAAATCTCTTAATTTTACTTTCATTTGAAAATGAAATACTGCCAATTTTGTCACAGTCGAATTTCATTAATTTGTAATAGCACGAACTTTAAATCATGATTGTAAATATTGGATTCGCCAGCAAAATACCTTACCAAAATTCTTCATTTCAAACAGTATGTGATAATGTTTGCAAAAACACAATGTTGACCTGGTTTCACTTAAGTGGTTGTATTATAATTCTTAGTCTACAAAACAAAAAGCTTTTATAACGAAGCAACAATTCTTATTTCACATTTTTATTACCTTTAAAAATTCACCATGTAGGTCACTACATCATACAAGGCATATACAAACTTATCTGTATATGAAGATAAATACATTTTCTGCTGAATGAATATGAATTTGCACGTTCATATAAAAAATAACAGCAAATTCTTCTCATAGAAAGTGTTTTTAAGAAAGTAGATAAAATAATAGAATCAAAAATACTGTTGTATAAATAAAGATTTCCCTGTGGAGGACAAAATTATCTAAAAGTCGAATTTACTTGATACTAGCAGTAAATATTTAGAGCAGTGTATATTTAATAGCGGATATTTTAAATAAGTTGTCACACTTTTTATTGATATAATTTAAAGCTTAAGAATTTTGAAATTTAGTCAGCCAACAGTTTGAAAATTGCTGGCTAACAGCAACTAATGCTTATGACAGTAAATAGTAAGTTTTGTTCATTTGTTTCATAAATGTGCACTTTTGCAATTTGGGCTTCTTTCTGAATATTTGTGACGTTGTAAAAATATATAAGTATTCAAATAATGTATATGGAAGTGCATTAGTTCGCCTAATATGGAAGTAGGCGAACTACAACTAATATTTCTAAAAACAACAATTTGACTAGTGAAATTTCAAAAATTATATTATTCTCTTCGTAAAATTACAAATTCTATTATTGTAAAATAACTTAGATATATATTACAGATATATTGATGGCATATGGGTGTGATAAATAAAATAACTTTGGTATATATAATTTATTATAAATATAAATAAAGAATTATTGGAGCTGGATCAATAAAGGATGGTGGAATTGATATTTCGCTAACCTCTGTTAGCATCTTCCGAAAATTAGGTAAATTTCTAAAGAATTTTCCTTAGAATTATCTGAAGATGCTAACAGAGGTTGACGAAATATCAAATAAAATTTTCGCTGTTTTATTCAGTTCCAATAATTCTTAATAAATAAATGATCATTATAATCTTGATATTGTAAATATCAGTATATTAGTACAGATATCAGTTTACTGTACGTATTACTAAACATCAAACTGACACTAATAAAGCCTTTTCATAAATAATTAATATTGAAATCACATATTGTAAATATATGGTATAGTAGATAATGGGTGATTATTGTATTAATTTCGGAAATAAACAAAAATTTATAAATACAACACTCAATAGTAATACACATTACAATAATTAAGGCAAATATGTTTGCTCAACTAACTCCCTGATTACCATCATTAAATCTAAAATAATACATATTCAATTAATTTAAATATTCAGTTTAAATCATAGGAATTTTAGTAATGGAAATTAACCAGTAAATTGAATGTGAATATGCAATGAACCTCACATTTATATATGTGTTAAAATAAAAAATTTCGATAGGTCAAAGTTTTTAGGTTGGATTCTATATTTAGACAAATAGAAGAGCTCCAGGGGGAAACAATATTAGCCCAATTATAGTTTGCATGCTTTATATAACATGAATTTATTAATAAAAGTTAAAAAATAAATATAAACTATATAAAGATACGAAATATATGTTTCGATATATGTGGCATTATTACAGATTCAACCATCAAGTAAATGTAAATATATGGATAAAATTGAATTATTAGAATCCTTAAATATTTTGATAAATCAAAATTATTTAAAAGTAGGGACATCTATATTTAGACAAGTAAAAGGTGTTCCAATGGGTGGTAATAGTAGCCCAATTATAGCTGACTTGTTTTTAAGCTTTATAGAATATGAATTTGTTCATAACTGTGTAAAAACTAAATCTAAACAATATAAATATATGAAATATATGTTTCGATACATTGATGATATATGTGTATTTAATTCTAATAATTTTTATTCAATTAGTGAGCACATTTATCCAGAAAGCCTTATTCTTAACAAAACCAATATTAATGATAAAGAAGGTGTATATCTAGATATGAACATTAAATTAACATTAACTAAAACTACTATTAATTTATATCGTAAAGATGACATATTTAAATTTACAAGAAACATATTTTTGCATGAGCATTCATGCATACCATATAATATAAAATATAATACATTAAATAATGAAATTTTAAGAATTGCAACAATATGTAATGATATTGGCTTTCTTCAAAATCATTTGAAGAATAATTGTTTGAATGGAATTGATATAAGATCCATTATTTGAATACAAATTTACAATATATGTGATTAGTAAACTACGAAATAAGTTGATATAGAATATAACACAATTGATAAAGCAATAAAGCGAAACGTCTAGTTTGTTCTGTACTTTACTAGTTTACTAATCACATATATTATATATATTGTTTCGATATATTGATGATATAAGTTTATCACGTTTATCCAGGTTGCCTTATTCTTAATATTGATGATAAAGTAGGAGTACATCTTTTAAAACTATTACATTAATTTAAACTATTATTAATTTTTATTGTAAAGATGACATTTAAATGAGCAATCAAAATATAAAATCAAAATATATAATAAAAATAAAATTACTATAAAAATAAAATCAGACAGAAAATACTATTCGTTTTCTTAAAATCATTTGAATATTTAATTGTGACATATTTTAAACTAGGGGACTATAAAAATAAAACAAAACAAAAAAATATTAAAATATTTGAATCATCAAAATATTATTAAAAATAAATTTAAAGGGAAAATACATAAGATATTTTAATATCTTATGTTTGAATAAGATATTTTAAAATAGATATTCAAATTTGACAAATTAAATACATCAGTTTCATGTATTTGCCCTCTTTCTGTTTAATTGAGGACTAAGGACAGAAAGCGAATAACATTGCAGTTCTTTATTAAGAGAAAATTCGTTTTAGATTACAAAATTTTCATTTCTGAATATATTTTAGATAATTTCATTTATATGTAGTCAAATATGTATCTGTATATGTAGTCATATATATAATATTTAAATAAGTAAATATTTATATGATCTGAATTGCTGATACTTATTAAGAAAATAATACTTTTAATAATACTGTGATTGCATATATCTAAATCATAGATCAACATTTAATATACCGGTGATGTTTTATATTTATATATTTATATAAAATATAAATTTAATATTTATATATTAAATATTAAATATAAAATTCATGTTATTCAATATCATTACATATTGTTGCAATTCTTAAAATTTCATTATTTAATGTATTATATTTTATATTATATTAAACAAAATTATTTATTTTTTTCAGTGGACTGGTAAGCGGCCTGTATGCATAAGCCACATAAAAATTAATAAATCTATCTATTGATTATTTTCAAATTGGTAATTGTGATATTCACAAAACTAGTTGATGTACGAACTTAAATTAGTTTAGAATTTTTCTTGATTTGTTGTATAATTCAAAAACATTATTTTTATTAGATTACAATCTAAAGTTGCCTGATAATATTCTCAAAATATTAAATATAAAATTCATATTTTATTTATTTGTACAGATCTTTAGTATAATTTTTTTAAATCAGACGTGCAGTAAAAATACAATTTTCAATAATTTTAGATATTTTAATTTTATTTTAATTAAAAAGTCGAAATATATTGTTTTTACATCGGCACAATATAAAATTGTAATTTTACTATTTTTAGTAAAATAAATAATTACTTATAAATATAATTATTTATGTGTTTATACTTTTTAGTCTCTAAATAGATGTTTCACATTAACTAAATATTATCTAAATATTTTACATTAACAAAATAATTCGCACTTTTACTATTTTAAACTTAGTTGATTTACCTTTAAATGGATTAACAAAATGATTTACATCACCGATAAATTGCTTACAAAGAAACATCGAAGCTCGGCCGTAAAACTGCCACATTTATATGCAGATACTATATCAATGACAAGTTAATGTTATAAATCACACCTATTAAATTTTCCCGATTTTTTTATTATCAAAGTTTTCTATTCTTTAAACGACTATACAACTACGAAGGCGTAACATTTTAGAATTTTTTGTAATTTATTGACTATCAGTGAAAAGTCAATTCCTCTACGTATTAGCCAAAATACATTTTGATGATAGGACGTGCGGAATACGTTGAAATAATAAACTAAACGGGAGTATTGTCAGAGAAAGTCCTCAAATAAAGATCACATAATTTGTGTACATTTCATTGCATCACGATAATAAATGAGATAAAGTATATATTTTTGCAAATTATATCTGTTTTATGTTATTTGTGTTTTGTAACAAATCCAAGAACTTCAATACTATACAAAGACTGAGAAATTCGGTTAACGCAAGTACTTTTTTGACGGGAAATAGTTGATACGTAAACATAAATTACAACAGAAACTAAATTTAAATCAGATTTGACAGCTTCAACTTTAAACGTGTTGTTTTTAAAGAACAAGTTGAAAAAGAAACAAACTGAAGTCTAGTTTAGATACAGGGGAAAATTAAAAATACTGCAAAATATGGTTCGATGTTAATTTAACAATTTTAAGGATAATATAATTAGTCGAAACATTATTTTTTGATGCCAGCGAATGTACACTATCACGGGCCGACTATCAAATTTGTACAAAACAAATTTAGCAAATTTGATGAAAATATTTACGAATTTTGGAAATAAATGTGAGGTTGTAAAGATGCTACTTGGTTGCAATAATATTCAATTACTAAGTTACATCGTACGAATCAGATCAAGTCGTCATATCCGATACAATAACAAATTTGAAAGAATGATGTCCTTTCCAGATTCTCAAATAAAAATATTTGAGAATATTATCAGACAACTTTAGATTGTAATCTAATAAAAATAATAATGTTTTTGAATTATACAACAAATCAAGAAAAATTCTAAACTAATTTAAGTTCGTACATCAACTAGTTTTATGAATATCACAATTACCAATTTGAAAATAATCAATAGATTTATTAATTTTTTGTGGCTTATGCAGACAGACCGCTTACCAGTCCACTAAAAAAAAACAAAAAATAAATAATTTTGTTTAAAGTCCACACCACGTAGCTGACGTTAGAACGATGAAAACTTCGGATATCATTGCTAGCTGAGCTACAGGGTCTGGTTACTCAGTAGAAAGTTGCAAAGGTAGTGAGGTTAGGCTGGCAACGAAATTTAAAAGGAAGAGAATTCCAAATGAGAGGAATAGAAATGTGACAGGAAAGAATACCAAAGTTCGTTCGATGACGAGGAATGTGTAGCGGGGGAAGTGATTGTTTAAGTGAAGTGTTTTGGAGGACGAATATTTAGCACCGTGCAATCATAGGTGAAGATGCGGAGTGAATGATAAAGTAAACGAAAAAAAAGAAAGGCAGAGTAATATAAAACTCGATTCTACGGGGAGTTTGAGAGAAGTGAGATGCAATATCAAGACGATGTAGAAGGTGGGAGGACATTAGAGTGTTGGAAATGGAAAAAATTGGTAATAATGCTTGTATTATTTTAAAAACGCATTTCAAGGGGAATTCGCTGAAAATAATAAACTAAACAAGAGTATTGTTAGAGAAAATCCCTCAAAAATGATCACGTAATTTGTGTACATCCAACAGCATCATGATAACAAACGAAAATTTTTATAGAAAATATTCAGTACTCTTTAATTAAAAAGCTTACTTTAAAGCTTATTTAAATTAGATAAAGTTTATATAAAAGTTTTAAAAGATAAAGCTTAAAAATTTTATAAACAATATTCAGCATTGTTTTAATGGATTATGATTACGAAACTAATATTTCAATATTTTAGACAATTATTTACTCTTTTTATGAAATCTCACAAACTGATAGAAAGATGCTTAAAGCGCTAATTAAAAAGTTAAAAAACGATTAATCGCTACTTAACTATTAATCGACTATTAAAGTTAATAGTCGATTAAGCAACAAATTTTTAAATACATATTTGTTATAATAATTGCATGCGGTTCCCATAAATAGACTGATAATAGGAAACTTCTATAAATGATGCTTTAAAATTAAGTTTATTTAAAATGCTTTCTGAAATTGGGATGATTTATGCATTTTTCCAAATAAATTTAACTTTTAGTGTTTTGTAGACAAAATATTATTTATGTTGTACTACAAATTCTCAGTATGGCTCCAACTCCACAATAAATTAAGAAATACGTTCTTTCAACATCTTATTCAACACACAATTCTATCACACATCTTCAACGAACTACTCGACATTCTTCCCCGATGCCTTGCCACATTCCACTCATCTCCCTTATCTTCAATATACTTGTTTCAATTTCATCAACACTTTCATTTTACATTCTATTTTTTGTTTTCTTACTTATCTGTACTTTTTTCTTTTACGTAGGCTTGCAAGCGAGCATAGGCGTGCATTTGCCACTATAAATATGTTTACATCTTGTGATAGTAAAGTACAATGAACCGAAATTATTTAATTTTGTCAAAAATTCCTTCGTGTTGCCAGACCATGAAGATATCTCTACAACATTTTGAGAGCATTTTGCATCCACCTTTTTCTAGGCCAGGTATGTCATTAATTTTCGATCTTAGATTCGCACAGGTAAAAACCATACGTATTGATTTATGTTCCAATTTTAATTTTAATGATATGGAAAAATGTAGGTTTGCCTTTTATGCATTGATTCAACCGTTTCATACCTTGATTTTAAATGAGAAACCAAGGAGTTAGTAATACACTTATTTATTTCTCGATTAGTATTTCTTCTCTAAATCAGTTATTTTCTTAATTTAATTAACTATTTATGCTAAGTGGAATTATTATAGAATCAAGGAATCAAGTTTCATTTTATTAACAAGCTTTCGATCGTTTAGATCTTTTTCAAGTTTCAAAACTTGAAAAGGATCTAAACGATCGAAAGTTTGTTAACAAAAAAAAACTTTTTTCTTGATTCTATAATAATTCAAGTAATATTCAAGTAATAATCGATCAGGCTCAAATAAAATTATAATGTATTTATGCTTAGCTACATCTAAAGTACAAATGGTCAGATTTCTGTTTGTCTCATTTTTTATAATAATAATTTTTACACGACATGGATGTGAACTTTATGGATGCATGTATATTTTTAGACCTATTAGTTTTTGATAGATTTCAATTTAATTTTCTCATTATCTTCGCGATAATGAATTATCTAAAAAACTTTTAGAAGCTTTTAGGTGTTGATCTCGTGACAGTAAAGTGCAATAGACCGAAATTATTTAATTTTGTCAGAAATTAAATAATTTATCAACACTCCTGTCGCCGTTACGGCTCATCTGCAAAGGCTCTTCGTAAACCATCGACCTCTTCATGCTAGTTGGGTGTCCACTGGTAGCAAGTATGTAAGAATGTGAGCTTTCCGACTTTCGGTAGAACTTAGTGAAAAGTCTGTCTTTTACAATGAAAACCTTCATATAAAGAAGGGTATGCTCGATACTATCGTGTACGTGAGTTCTCAGGGCCCTATATTTTTCATTTTAGAAGTAAATTCGTGGGCAGCGGTTGAATCCATTTATGATCTACAACCAATTTACTTTCAAGTGATCCAATGTAGGTGATTGCGTAAGGTGGGGCAACTGGGCTACCCATCGCTGTTTCAGTTGTTTGGTGATAAATGGATCTATCAAATTTAAAATAGTTATTTTTCAGAATGTATCTCAAAGCTTGAGAGACGAAGCTAATTCGTTTATGAGATTGCGTATGTCATTGCGGCTTCGGTTGCTGCTATACCTTCTTAATGGGGAATGTTTGTATATAAGCTATAGACATCTGCGGTGATGAGGCAAACTCGATGGTCTTGTCGAGGTATCATGGCTAAACGCTTTTTGAGCTCAATCGAATTTGAGATGTGTGATGGGGTAGACATTGCGCGTGGCATAATTTGATCGTGGAGAAACCGCGCAAGACGTTCAGTTAATGTACCAAAGTAGCTGACGATTGGTCTGCCAATGAATGGTCGCCCAGGTTTATGTACTTTGGGAAATAGATAAAATGCTCCGACGTTAGGATTCGACATTATCAGTGCTGCGGCTTCATGTGCTTGAAGTGACTTTTTTTGCAACCTCACTCAGGAGAAAGTTTTAAATGGTTTCTGCGGCATCCTTATGTCGATCTTCAGTAGACACTTCGTATGTGCAGGAACTTAGCTGTCTAGTTGCCTCTGTAATGTATTCAGATCTGATCCGGATAACCGCTTGAAATGCTCTTTGTAAATGCGGTGCGAGGTTGCAGGTAGAATGTCTCGTGACACCCTCTTTCACGTAGGGGGTCCACACACGCTTGACAAATAAGTTATTGTACAAGGCTTTATCAGACTCAGGAAGGTCCGTTTGTTTAGTTGATGCTACTCGTTGTAGGTTGGTTGCTAGTGCGAATCTGTCAAATATATCTGACAAATATATAAAAAATATCATTTGTTGTTACACCTGGCCTGGGACACCCAATGGTGTACTCATAAATAAATAATTTTTTATATGCTTGTACACTTGAAAGTGTCCTGTAAAACAGCATTTCTATTAAAAGGAATTTAGTGCGTGATGCATGGTTAAACTGCAATACGCACTGTCATGCACAGAGCTTATGTAAATTCCATCTGATGATTCAGATTAAGGGTAGTTCTGCTTTTCGAGCTTTAAAAAACTAGGCAAAGTATATATATTGTTTGTGTTCACATTGTTTGATTAATTCTTATTCGTAGTTATGAATATATAAAATTGCGTAGCTTGGAGCTAAAGGTGCCCCATGGCTGTACCTAAATTTTGCTTGTATAATTGACGTTTATTTTAAATTTTATCTTGATAAAAAATATAATCTTAAAATATAATCTTATATAATTATTTATTTTTATCTTTATTTATATTTATATAAATTTATATAAATTTTAATTTATAAATAATATAAAATACATACGTAGACTTAGTTATCTGATATGATTTCCTCTACAAGGGGAGTAGCTTTGCGAAATAGGGAGCTACTCCCCTGTTTTGGCAACATATTAGAATGCACAAGATTTATAAGGCAAATTCGGTCTCAGCTTTGCAGTGCAGTCACTGTCAATGATTTCAATAGATGTATATTTCCATATTAATTTCTAATCATAATTTTTAATCAGGCGATGCCAATTTTTGCAGTTACCTAGAACCTTCCATGATGTTGTTCGTTTTATCCCAGATAACCAGTTTACTACTTTTATCCGCTTTTTAACCATAACATTCTTGTTTTTACAAATATCATCTCGTGATTTCATATGTAATTTCGAGATATTAGGTTTGCTCGATGTACCTGGTAGAATACTTGATATGTTTTTGTCATATCAAAAATTTGATGTCTTTAAAACTTCTTTCTCAAATTGTCAAAAGTTGACTTGTACATATTATTCATTGCACATGTTAGGTTGTATCAAGAAAATTCCCTTTAAGCAATGCTAAAATTGATTCCCAAACAAAGCGCCTTCAACTTGATCATTCGATAAAGTTTCACCTGGTAAATTAATAACATTATTGCATGAAGAAAATTTCCTAACTCGATTATGTCCAAAATTTCGCCGTAATATATATGTATATATATTGATATATATCAATCATTTATTTGTTAAAATATATAATATATAATGTATATTATATATTACATATATTATATATTTATATATTATTATATATATTTATATGTTATTATATATTATATATTATTATATATATTTATTATATATAATAAATATATATAAATATATATTTATTATAAATAATATATATAATAATATATATTTATTATATATATTTATATATATTATATATTATTTATATTTATTATATATTACATATTTTATTATATATTATTTATATATTATCTTATATATTTATATAATTATATATTATATATTATATATTATATATAAAAAACAAATCATATTATAATTAATTATTATTATAATAATATATTATTATAATTAATATATTATATTACGTATATAATATATTACTCATTACGTATCACTCATTTATAAATGTGATTTTAATGTGATTGTTCATTACAACGTTAGTTAATAAAATTAATAACTTAATAAATAATTAATAAATTAATTAAAACTGCTTAGTTAACTATAAATTAACTGATTGGTTCAATCATTTATTTGTTTAAATATAAACAATTTTTGTATTTTTTTGTGTATTATTTGTAGATGAGTGGACTGTATTTACAGTCCACATATTTAGAATTATTAGCATTTAACGGTTTTGTTGATTACGTTCTTCATCATATTGTAATTATATAAATCTCAAGTTTTTAAATAATTATAATTATATTATTTAAATTATATAAAATTATATTTTTAGAGACATTATTAATACATCTAACAAAGTATTATATACCAAAATATTATATTTTGTTTGATATAAATGATATAATATTATATCTTATAACGTAAGATATCATACAGCAACGAGCATAAGCAAGAATACCTTATAATACTAATAGGCGTGAATTGAAATTGATGTTAGTGTACAGTATCACCAAAATTACAATTAGTAATAACAATACAGGTCCATAGCATTTTATAACAGTTTTAGCCGTTCATAAAATTTCATAAAGAGTAATATATACAGTTATGATATCATTTTATTAGCTCAGTCCGATTCATTAAGTTCCAATTATCACATCTACTAAGATATTTCACACCTTTTTTGCAGTCCGATTCATTAAGTTCCAATTATCACATCTAGTAAGATATTCACACCTTTATTGCTGGAAGTGCTGAAAATGAAGAGGAATCTTATCATTTTCTGAATCATTTATTTTTAAAGAATGTCCCCGACCAGAGCGGACAATATTCCAATAATAGATCAATATTTGTAATTTGCCAATATTTTTCATTATTGAAATTTTGATGACTATTTTTATTCTGCACTTTGCTTCAATCCTACAAGCCAACAACAGTACGCTACATTTCAGTATTGGTGTACCTCATCAGATACTGATTCAATATCTACATTTTACGTTTCGGTCCTTTTAATGTTGGTTGACGATCACTAGATAAATTTAAAATTTTACAAAATATAAAAAAATATTCACTTTTCTTTATAATTTGTTTCTTAAATGATAAAAAAGTAACTGAATTCAATATAATGAGAAGTATTAATCATCAACCAACTTACTTAATCACTGCTTGCTAACAATGTTTACTTATAATCATCATTGATCATTTTTACATTTAGTCTTTGTATTATTAATTGAAAATTGTTACTTATAGACTGTAATATGTATTCAGCTTATTATGCTAAGCTGAATTATGTAATATAATTATTTGTGTCATTAACTTAATTATGTAATAATAAAATATTTGTGTCATTTTATTTTGGCAATGTTCTATGCAAAAATGTAAACATGTAACCTATTTTTTATCACTATAACAAGATAATATACAATTTCGCATGATAATAGAATTGTCATCGAATTGTATACTAATTATACTTAGTAGTAGCCTCGGCCTCGCTTCGGGCTCCAAGATCTAGCCGTTCCCTTCCGGCAAAACCGTTTACAGAAGCATGACATTTAAACTCTTCGATTTTGTAATAATAAATTTTATTTCTAAAAAAGAAATTATTAAAAGTAAGGCTCATACAGCTTATAACAGCTCATACAACGATGAAATAACCAGATTACGTAGTGGCATCAGCGTTATCCTTGCAAAGATGACTTCTCGATGTGTCCATAGAGCTCGATCAGCTATAAATCGTCCTCAAAGGGATTTATGCTTAATCCAGGAAGAATAATTTAGTGACTTTTTGAATATTAAAACTGGCATGGTGAGGTTTTTTCTTTAACATTGTAAATTAAGGCCCATTTGCGGGAACCTATATTAATGTAATAATATTTATGATATTAATAAAAAAGAATTAAAAGTAAGGCGATACTCAAATAGACGGGCTGCTACAATAATTAAGAACATCCCTTCGAAAAGTAGCCACGGGCAGTGCAACAATATGGCAAGGAAGACCGTTTCAAGCTCGTAATGCTCTGTGGGATACATGCATCCATAAAGTTCACATCTATGTCGTGTGAAAATTAGTATTATAAGAAATGAGACAAACAGAAATCTGACCATTTGTACTTTAAATGTAGCTAAGCATAAATTCATTATAATTTTATTTGAGCCTGATTGATTATTACTTGAATATTACTTTAGATCCTTTTCAAGTTTTGAAACTTGAAAAAGATCTAAACGATCGAAAGCTTGTTAATAAAATAAAACTTGTTTCCTTAATTCTATAATAATTCCAGTAATATGCAAAGTTAGTATTATGAAAATTGCTTTAATATGATAATTGCTAGAATATGATATTTAATATTATAAAGATTATAATATAAAATTTATCATTGAGTTACTATTATTAACTGTTTTAGGTATTTTAAAATTACTAAATTACTTTTCAAAATCAAAATTATTTAATTTTAAGTAGTCGTAGTATTAACTGTAGACACCAAATTCATCTTTTGAGCTACTTATAAACTAAAATTTGCATAAAATTTAAAAAATAAAAAGGTAAACTATTTCATCAAATAGCGCTTTTATATGAAATTATGTACAAATTATTACGAAAAAAGTTCTCTCATTAAGAAAAAATTATTTTGAACTTAAATTTAAGTTCAAAATTTAATGATTCACATAATTTATTTCTAAATTATTCAGTAATAGGAGAAGTCTTACATTTCTGTATGTCGATTGAATTGATCCTATAACATTGCATAACAGTCTTTGATTTTGTTTTTGTCTTACACTGCTGTTGATGCAAATTTGTAAGAACCTACCTTATATATCAAGAATTTAAAATTTTATTAAAAACCGCTAATTTAAAAAAATGATGAATTATTATAAATTATTAATTCATTTTAACCTATTAATATTATTTTTTAATTATTTTAAACAAAGCAAAAATTAAAAAAATTGCTTTCAATAAAAACAGTTTTTGATTAAAATCATTTTGTATTCAAACACCAAAAGTTATTGATACTCAATAGGCGTAACTCTGCATAATTTGATGTCCAGCAGCAACTCAATTAGTAAAATTTTAAGGAAACTTGATAATTTGAAATTTGTATCTACCAAAAACAACGCAGATATTGGAAGTGATTATGATATGAATGCATTGTGCATTCGAATGCATTGTGCTAAACATGATCAATACTATTTGAAACAGGATCTCATATCTTCTATTCCTTATCCCATCAATTCGCGGCCAGTAATTTCGAAGTGGTAGATTATGTCAAATGTTAATGATCAGAAATTTAGTAATCAAAAAATGTTTACATTTTTCAAAAATTTTCTAGTAACTAGTGCCATCTTCAGAAATTTTGTTGTCGTTCAACTATACCTGATTGTTCCCGGTTATTTAAAAAATTTAATATAAATTTAATATTTAAAATTTTTAAATATCTTTATAAATTATCTTTTATATTTATTAAATTTTTAAATACAATAAATATCTATTTTTCGTGTTTTTAAACATAAAGTTATATATATATATTTAAAGTTATGGCATTTGTTTGTTTTTCTGGAGTTTTTAAGTTTTAAAATCAGTATCAATTGTAGACAATTATTGTTTAAATCAGTGTTTCCCAGCGTGGGTGACAACGGCCCCTGGGGGGGGCGTTCTATTTAATTAACTAATGTGTTTAAAAAAGTCGGCATGTTTCTGGTCCTGATAATGTACTGTCCATATTTCCACGTCATATTGCTGATATCATCTACATTCCACCACAACGTATTCTTGGCAGGTGCCTGATGACTGAAAGGCTTTATAATTACTCTAGTATTCAAAAAGAAGGATCGCACATATCTTAAAAACTATAGGGCGATAAGCCTTACGTGTGTGTTGTCGAATATTTAAACGGTTGCTCCTTAAGCACTTGTTTGCACACCTTGAAGCTAAGAATATACTTACCAATACTCAACACAGCTTTTGCAAGGGTCATTCCACAACTACGAATTTAATGATATCTCACGACTATTGAATGCGCTGTCTGGATTTAGGTACTCTTGTCAATGTCATTTTCTTTGATTTTTCAAAGGCTTTTGACACTATAATACACGCTCATTTGATCAAAAAACTTATCACTATTGAATTGGACTGGCACAGTATATGGTGGATCAATGAGTATCTTTCTAACAGATACTGTTATGTTAGGGTAAATTCCACTTTGTCTAATCGCTTTCCTTTGAATTGTGGCGTCTCTCAAGGTTCTGTAATAGGTCCCACACTGTTCAGCATATACATTAATGATATCCTTCCATATGTAAAATCTCGATGCTTGCTTTACGCGGATTAATTAAAGATTTGGCGTCCAGTTGAGTCAAATTAAGATGCGCAATTACTCCGAGCTAATACTGATACTGTTTATTCATGGTCGGTTTCCAATGGTCTCAAACTCAATAATAAAAAATGTGCTTCCATGTGTATCTATCGATCGAAACATTATCAACATAGAGTTTACTACCTTGATGTTGTAGCCATATCGATAACTGACTCATATAAGGATCTTGATGTTTGGGTACGACAAGATTTAAGCACGCGCATGCATACCGACTTCGTGTGGTCATAGATCAGACGAGTCCTTGGTTTTCTCCACCGGTCGCTTTTAAACGTTAATATTTCTTGTTTTAGGGTCATTTCTAATGCTTTCATTCTAAGTATACTTTTATATGCTTCACCATGCTGTTACCCTATTACTAAGGAAGAATGTAAACGCCAGAAAATGTTTATCGCTCCGCCACGATGTTAGTCTGTACAGTCAGACATTTGGAATATAGGGATTGACTTAGGTATCTAAAAATACATTGTCTTAGTTTCATGTGAATTCGTGCTGATATGTGCCTCGTATGGGATATTTTACATACTAAGGATCATCAATCGCGTCATTGTTGAGATTACAAGAGATAAAAAAGATTTATTTTAACGTAGCAAATGCGTACCAGCGTACGCTTACATGACCACAACAAAACAAAAATGTTAATCATGTGTCCATAAGGTGTGAACGGAGGAGATGTTTTAATGTGATAAAAAAGGGATCGCGACGGACGTCGAGAGGAAGTTGATTCCAGGCGAGTGAGGCGGCGAAGAGGAAGGATCGGAGACCATAGTTGTTGGAGTAATTAGGAACGTGGAGTAAGAGGGTATGACGGGAACGCAGCGATAGCGAGGTGGGGCGAGTGTCGTATAAGAAAGGAAGGTTGATGAGCAATGGGGAGCCGACAGCGATGATACGAAAAGTTACGAGAAGAAAACGGAGTTTGATGCGGATATGGATAGTGGGCCAGGAGAGTTGGGCAAAATATGTGGATGTGTGGTGGAAGCGAAGGAGATGAAAGAGCAATCGAACGGCGGTGTTGAATATTCGTTGGAGGGGTAGGATTATGGATTTTGAAGAATCGGCGAATAGGCTAAGGCAGTAATCGATTTTAGGGAAAAGAAACTATGAAAGAAGAGACATACAAGAACGGAAGTCGATAAGGGGTCGGATACGCCGGATGTCACAAAGAATTAAGTTAGACGAGCAGACCTTGTCACGGACGAAGGGTTTAAGAGAAAGGTGATCATCGAAATGGAAGCCTAATAAAGTGAGATTGTGTACCATGGGAATGATCGATGAGGCAAAAGATACAGTGGGAGGAGATATGTTTGGTTTACTGGGGAAGATCCACATTATTTTGGATTTGTCAGGGTTTAGAACGAGATGAAGATTGGAGAGACGTTCGTAGATAGAAGAAAGATAGTTGGAGGCAGAAATGCCGATATCGTGTATGCGATGTGCGTGTGCATGGAAATAAGTATATTTTCGTGTGAGCATAGATGAGGATGTCATCAGCGTATTGAATGACGTTAAAGAAGAAAGGTTTGATAAACGGAGAGAGATCGCTGAGCAGAAGAGAGAAAAGCAGGGGACCTAGGACTGAACCTTGTGGGACATTGTAAAAGATAGGGATGGGAGGGGAGGATGATGAATTAGAACAGACGCGAAAGGAACGGTCGGATAGATATGAGGCGAACCATGCTACGGAGGAAGAAGAAAAGCCGTTATCATAACGAAGTCGAAAAAGGAGGACGGAGTGGTCGACAATGTCAAAGGCGGAGGAGAGGTCAAGGGAGATGAGAACTCTATGCAGAGCATGTCTCGAGAAATGAGTAAGTCGTTGTAAACTTTTATGCAGGCGATTTCTGAGGAGTGATTAGAGCGGAAAGCGGATTGGATAGGAGGGTACAGATAGGAGGTGGAGAAATAAGCGTTGATCTGTATTAAGATGAGGCGTTCTAAGAGCTTAGAAAGAGTAGGGAGTAGTGAAATGGGGCGATAGCTAGAAGGAAGGAGGGGGTCGAGCGATTGTTTCTTAAGGAGGGGACGAACGATTGCGGATTTCCAGTGTGAAGGGAAGATACGACTGCGGATGGACGAGTTAAACAAGGTTGTGAGAAATGGGGATATCGATGAGCATATAGATTTTAATATGTGAGTAGGCAGGGGATCGGCAGGTGAGGTTTTGTTGGGCAAGGACATGAGGACAGATGATACTTCTGTAGGTGAGACAGGGATAAGATGAAAGAGTTCCGGAAGGAAGAGATTAGACTAGGCAGAGTGGGATAGGATGGAGACTGGGGTGTGAGAGAGCAACGTGGATACTTTAGTCTGGAGAAATGACGAATAATCATTGGCATTGATGTTGCACGGCGAAGAGGAGCGAGCAAGGATTGAGTTAAAAGTATGCCAGAGAGTCTTAGAGTTGAATGAAGTTATGATTTAATGCTGCCAGAAGGAGTTGCATTTATACATAGTAGGTGGAGATGATACCGGCGATGAACAAGATAAGTATCACGAAAATGAGTGATCAAGCAGAAATCACGTCTGAGAGAGCGGTGATGGACTCGAAAAGCATGACGGAGTAGACACTTTGAGAGTAGGCATTGGTTGTCAAACCATGGGGCACGGTGCAAGCGACGGTGCGGGCGAGGCTTGAAGGGCAAGAGAATATCGAGAATCGATGTGAGTTCAGAGTCGAAAAGAAAGGCGAAATCGTGAAGAGATATGTTATTGTGGGATAGGATAGAGACGATTTGAGTAAGGCAAAGCGGAGAAGGGAGACGTCAACATTTCTCCAAGGGCGACGTAGGATTGAAGGTGTGTGAGGAGGGGTGTGGATGTGATTGAGATATAGGGTGACGTGAAAGTAATCGGATAGACCAGGATCGGAGATGGACAGTGAGGTGTAGGCAGATAAATGATCGGGGACAGCGATGATGACGAGTGCCCCACTAAGTATATGTGTGGGAACAGTGGAGATTAGTTTGTAATTGTAGTTGGATAGAATGTTGATGAACCGGATGGAATCCGTAGAAGAGGGGCGGTCTAGGCGGATATTGAAGTCGCCTAGAACGAGTGAAGGGATTGAGGACAAAGAACAATGAGAAAGGAGGTCAGCGAGTTCGGTAAAAAATAAGGCAGTAGGAGCTGATGAACCAGGACGGTATACAATGGCGAGATTTAGAGTGATCGGGTTAGAATAACGACATGAGCAATTCAAAAGAGCAAGGACTGAAAGGGGGATTGATTTTGTGAAGAGACGCGGGGTGACGCGCGATTGCGACGATGCCGCCATGATTAGAGAATTTAGAAGGGCATGAGCTGAGGGGGCGGTCGGATTCGACTAGGGAGCAACCGGTAGAGAGCAGACGGCGAATGGAAAGGTCGTCGGAATCTGAGTGCCAGGATTCGGTGAGGCAGAAGAGCTCGATGGATTGCTTGGTGAATAGGTTGAGGATAAGATCGGATTTATTGAGAAAAGATCTAGCGTTCAGGAGACCGAGGCGGAAACCGTGTGTTGTGGCGAAAGAGTTTAGTGGAGAAGACACATAGGAGAGATGGAGCGCCATCGAATTTTTGGACGGGTGTGGACAACTTGAAAATTTCCGTCTATATTTCGGATGGAGAGTGATGTTTCGCCGTTTTCCTCGCGACGGCGTTTTTCGATGCGGGCTGAAGAGATTTGAGCGATTTCAGAAGGGGCGCGATCGGGGAAAATTCGAGTGGTTGAAGATGACATGAGTTTGAATCGTTGAGAGAGAACAGAAGACGCGTGAGAGCGATGCTTGAAAACAATTTTTAGGAGAGGGGGCTGGGAAGGATTAGATTGAGAAGATTTGTTTAGACGGATGAATGCGACAGGAGAAATGTCCTTGAAAAAGGATGGTTTATCCGCAGGAAAAATAGATGAGAGGATGGATCTGAAGGCGGAAACATCGTGGTCGAGACGTGCTTGTGGAGATAAGGAGTTGGAAGGAGTGATATTAGTGACGGTGACGCAACGATCGCGAGAAGGAAAGCGCTTTCGTAAAGGAGGACGACTGACGTAAGTGGGTGAGATCACAAAAGGAGAGCTGGCAGTTGATGAGTTGGAGGGATTTGGTTTGACGACGTGTTCAAATGCCATTCAATTAAAAGACTTATCGGTTTCTTTTCATATTATAGTAAATGGATACCGCATTATTTCGAAGGCCAGATTCCTACAATTGCGAAGAAGTTCGCAATTGTTCGCAAACCAGCACTATGCCCGTGTCAGGTCGAACGATGGCCTTGAATTTGTTGTTTCTACAGCAAAATTGGCCCCGTTCTCGAACGTTGAAAGTGATTCGATCGATACTTGTCCAGCATCTAAAGATTTGATAATAACCCATGATATTACAAGCACTCCATATTAGAGATCAACCAAAAGCGGATGAGGAGAGTTCCCCTCAGACTTCCAAATTAAAAGAAGCATCATCAGACAATTTCGTTACACTTAATTTACACAATTTCGTTACACTCTGCTCTTATTAATGATATTAATAGCAAAATAGAGCAGGGTTTGTATGACAACGATTTAAAAGAATACGATGCAAAACGTCAAGTGCTTGCTACTGAAATACAATATAAACGTGAACCAAGATGTCGCTGGATACCGAACAGATTCAAAGATTTCTGAACGGTGTGAATGTTATAATCATATTTGTATTATAACTTTGATTATTTATAATTATAATTCTGACTACTGGTTTTAGATTGCTTATTAAAAACCTACAAATCTCTCTTCTTATAAATCGTTATTATTGTTTACTACACAAGTAAGATCCATAAATTTCACTATTTTGATGAATTGATTGATGGATTGAACTTGAATAAATTGAAGTGTTCTGTAACTGCCACAATAACATCTAAAATGGACTTCAAATATTTTATTATAATAGGTAGTTAAGGTACGCTTTATATCTCAAGTTTATCAAAGATATTTCAAGACTCGTTTTCTTTTATAGAGAATGTACCTTGAAGCAAGGGTGTCCTAAATTTTTGTCATAAATATCAAACATTGTACAGAGCAATTCCTCTTGATGACCTTTAATCCTTATTCTAATACATCCTCTGTTATTTATTATTCAATTCATACAAAATGATTTTTATTTTAAATTTCAATTTTAAATTTCAACTTTATATAAATTATATAAAATCTTATATCACAATTATTTATTATTTATAATTATTTATTATTCTTTAATTAATTAAATAATATGGATAATAAATAATATACTAAGAATTAGAATTAGATACTTGTTAATAAAATTTTATCAGATGAAATACGTTATTAGCATGTATTTGGCCCCGCTGCTATGTTGGATCGAAGAATATGGGTAGAATCCCGAGAGCATAGCAGTTCCTCCTGATAACCCCTAATCATTATTCTGATACAACGACTGTTATTTATAAGTCAATTCATAACAACTGACTTTTATTTAAAATTTCAATTTGAAATCTTAACTTGAAATGAGTTATATTATTATTATTATTCTTACAAAGCTTAGCCATAAGGCTATTTTGCCAGATCACAGTTAAAAAAATATAATAAAACTAAAAAATAAGAAATGAAGAAAAAGAAGTCAACAAGCAAAAAAAATAAAAATCACTGCAAATATGTCCATGACTCGTTTCTCGTCTTCTTGATGATCCATGTCTTTAATAATTTTTTGAACAAACGCAAACTCCGGGCGGAAGCAATTTCCTCAGGCAGAGAATTCCAAATATTAAGTACCCTGTGCGACAGTCTCTAGCATTTAGGATACCTACCATGTCTTGTTTTATAGACAGTTTTGCTGTGACCTCTCAAAATCGATGAACGTAATGTGATCGAACCACTCGGATAACCGTCCAACCGGTGTACAAGTGTATACATTCCTATTAAGTCAAGAAACAAAAATCGTGATGACATCGGTTGAATTCTTAGCAAATCTAATCGAGATGCGTAATCCACTCTCGCATTCGAACATAAACGAGAACCTCGCCTTAGGACTGACTCAATATCTGTCCTTTCTTGTTTGGTGACCGGGAAAGAAGCCTGAATTGCATACTCTAAATGCGGACGAACCAACGTATTAAACAAATTTCTAAAGACATTCGTGGTAATCTTAAGGAATGAGTTCTTTACAATATATAGAGCACGAGTAGCGCTTTTTATTGCTCTTTCACTATTAAGTTTAGTTTTTAATGATGCCTGCACGATAATTCCTAAATCCCTATGATGTGATACTTCAGTGATAAGAACATCTCCGATATGATATGTAAAATTACTGGATTTTTTACCCATCCTCATAAGTATACACTTATCAACGTTAAGATGTAATCCAGTAGAGCGGCACCAATCATGAACGCGATCCAAGTCTGCCTGTAAAGAATTACAGTCATCAATATCTCGTATAGCAGTCCAAATTTTAAGATCATCAGCGAATGCCAAGTGAGAGTTCTCAATACGTAAGAGTAAATCGTTAAGGAACGTGATGAATAATAGATGACCTAATGCAGAACCCTGAGGGACACCTGTCGACATACTTCTTTCTGCAGATAAAGACTCATCAACTCTTACCTTAAACGTACGCAATGAAAGAAAATTTCAATCCAAGAGCAGATTACACGAGGGACGCCGTAGTGAATTAAGAGTAACACAAAACCTTTATGTGAAATACGATCAAAGGCTTTCGAAAAATCTAGAAATACGACGTCGAGACAAAGTCCTGAGCTTAGTACTTCCATCCAACTCTCTCTCGCGGTAAGCAAGTTAGATAGACATGAACGGCCTTGTCTGAATCCGTGTTGAGAATCAGTAAGAATGCTGTTAAAGTTTAGATGCTCGAGTAGCCTTTTGGCAATAACTCGTTCTAGTAATTTAGAGAGAACACTGGTCAAACTGATAGGGCGAAAATCTAAACAAGCAGTTGCTGGCTGTTTTTTAGGGATTGGCACAACAATAGAAGACTTCCATATTGCAGGAATCCACGAATTGATCAGGCTAAATGAAAATATATGAGCTAAAACACTACTTACGGCAGGTCCAACCGCATTAATTAGGTAAGGTGAAATATCATCTGGACCAGGAGAGCCAAATCGGTTAAGCCTAGTGATTAGGTGCAATACTTCAGATGCACTGATTGGCTTAACGAGATTCTGAGTAATATTGTGAATGTGATACCATTTTAAAGAGTAAATATCCGAAACAATAGTCGACGGAGAATGGAAGCTGCCGCTAGGCATTTAGCAATTTCAGACTCAGTAGAATAAACATATTCACCTGAAGTAATGAATGCTATATTAGAGGGAAGTAGCCTTGAACCTTTCACATATGACCAAAAACGCTTTGGTTGATTCCCGATAAGTTCGGAGCGAACTTATCTGACAAATTTAAGAAAACGTCATAAAGAATGGTCAGCAGATCTGAAACAGTAGTAGCCCTATAACTACGATACAAAATGTTATAGAAATTAGCTAAGAGATGTTGGGTATCCACCCGAGTCCAATTTCGTTTTGGATAACCCAATTTTGACCTACAAACGATCTTGGACACTAATTTAACGGAGAGAACACAGTGATCACTGTTACCAAGAGGAGGATAATACGCAATACTGTCGATATCTCCAGTACATCTTGTAAACACAAGATCTAGAGTAGCACCGTTGAGATGAGTTGATTGTCTACAATGTTGCACTAAAAGTAGGTCCGCAAGAAATAAATCACGAAATTGTTTTGATACGCCTAAGCAGGGTTAATACCCATTCATATTCCAATCTATATTCGGAAGGTTGAAGTCACCTAAAAGGACAAATCGTTGAAATGAACAAAAATTAGATAAATAATCCTTAAGCCGATCTGTTATCAAAGTGAAAGATGGAGATCTATAAACAACACAAACATTTAATTTTAACAATTGATGATTAACAGTAAAAGACAGACACTCATATGACCACTCAAATCACAAAGATATGATATATTTGATGTTGAGAGATCGTGTCGAACGAATGCTGCAACTCTTCCACCTCGCATACCAGGAAAGCGATCCGCTCTTATTAACTTATAACCTACAACATTAAACAGATTATCAGAGATGCCACTATGTAACCAAGATTCTGAAATACAGAATATATCATAAAGATTATCAGCAATATGGTCGAGCAAGAAAGGAAATTGAGATCGAAGACTTCTAACGTTTGAGTAATCAATATGAAGCGGAGTCTCTGATGACGTAAAGGTTTTGCTAGTTTTATCATATACCTCAGAAAAATCAATTAAATCATCAAAATTGGAATCAGAATAAAACCCATACTCTAATTTGGGAGAAGCGGGGTCCAACGTACTACTGATGGTCGCCACCGAACTACTTGAAAATTTCTTACGCATAGATTCGTCTCTCCTTCGCTTATTCTACCCTGTAGCTCCTCGCGAGCCTTCCTCAATTTCAAACGCTCATCAAAATTAATGTCTCTCAGCATTCTTATAGTAGAATCTTTTAAGAGGTAACCACGATGAAGCAACATCTTAGCGTGGTCAGCAGAACTCAAGACGACCTTCAATAAGCGAGGTTTCTCTGTTGTGCGCTTCCCAAGTCGAATCAAACTCCGAACTTGCAGCTTCATAGCTACATTCTTATCATATTCCTTAAGAAGTCTGGTAAATACTGCACGCACACGAGAAACGTCTTCATCAACTCTTACTTGGGAATTGATCATACACGACTCTTCAATTCCACTCAAAATAACATTCATACTTCTGTCGTAATTCCGAATCCTTACTTTTCTTATATTGGCTGCTCTGCCTGAGGAATTGCCCTCGTCATCAACAATTGCATCGCATGAAGTTACAGTCTTTCTCAGTTCATAATTTAAATCCCCACTATTTGAAGATTCAGTTCGTCTATGTTTGTAAATCTCAGCCTCTATTCTTTTGTCGGTTAAAAAATTGTCAGGAGTTTCGTTGGATTCACGTGAACTCTCATGTACCCGTACTAAACTTGCCGTGGCGATATTCTGTATTAACCTCTCTTCAAATACCGAATCGGTATGTCGCAATATAGTAACGTTGTTCCTTGAACAAGATGTATTCTGTGACGATAAATAAGTCATTGGTAGATTACCAGACACTATGTGACACTCATCATCAGCATCATCGGTAGTGAGCGCATCCAATTTACGACCAGTCACCGCTTCTGAATTTCCAGAGGTCACTGCGGTTTTTGTGTCCTTGTTCGTTGATGTGAGTTTCGACGACGAAGAACACTTACTGAACATCTCAGCACAACAGAAACCGCAGAAGAATTTTTTATCAGTGAATGTATCTTTTTTACTAGATAAAACACTGACCGTCGTCCATACATCACAATATTCGTTAACGCACTCTATCTGGAGACTTAAATGCCCTGATTTCTTTGTTGATTTTTTTACCATTTCCTCGTTGATTGTCCAATATTGCAATTATTGTATGACCTCTCTTTGCTCTCTCTGTAAGTAGTTGGTAATCCTAGGTTTTGTTTGTATGTTTATCAGAAACTGTATAATATCAGAAACTTTATATGAAATAATATATAAAATTAATAAATTATTTAATATTTTATTATTTTTCATTATGTTTAATTTATAAATAATTTAATATACATAGACTCAGTTGTATCTTGCATTTGAGCATTTAGATTAGCAAATAACGCCGAATTACCCGATTTTCTTAATCGCGTTTATTTTAAGAAACAATTTAAAAATATATTCTAAGTGAAGATTAATTGGACTAAGTCTTTGACGTTATCGCTTACGCATATAAAAGATCAGCGATGACGATATTTTCTTGTGAAGAATCAATGCCCTATAACATTAAACTAATTCAAACTTATATTATCCTACTTGTTGTGAGTTCGTATAAATTTGCTAGGTGTTTTTTTACTTTTCAAGAACAACTCCAGTGGCCTTCGAGGTTATCAATTTCGAAACTGAAACACACAAAGAACGATATTGGTTTTCACCTTTTTTGAGAGTACAAGACAACTACTATTTTGAATATTAGGTTACTGGTATTTGGACCATGCAAAGATTAAACAGTAGCGAGGACTGACTACAGGAGACAGTAATCACACATTTATTAAGAATATTTTAAGAAAAAATATTTATGTAAATCATAAAAGAGAAACAGTGTCATGTTAGGAAAACAATGATGATATTTTCAATGTCCAAGTGAAGGACAGCATAATATCGACGAAAAAAGTAACATGACTACAAAAAACTACAACACACACGGTTTCCGCTTCGACCTCCTTAACAATATATCTATTCTCCATAAATCCAATCTCATCCTCAACATATTCACCAAGAAATCCATTGATCTCTTCTGCCTCAACGAATCCTGGCACTCCGATTCCGACGACTTCTTCATTCACCGTTCGCTCACTAGTCGAACCCACCGTTCACTCAGCTCATTACCTTCTAAATTATCTAATCATGGCGGCATTGTCGCATTCGCTCGTCACCTCACGTCTCTTCGCAAAATTAATCCCCCTTTCAGACCTTGCTATTTTGAATTGCTCACTTGTCGTTCTTCTAACCCAATCACTATACATCTCGCCATTGTATACCGTCCTGGTTCATCAGCTCCTACATCCTTATTTTTTACCGTACTTGCAGAACTCCTTTCCAATTGTTCAGTTGATGAGTTGGAGGGATTTGGTTTGACGACATGTTCAAATGCCATTCAATTAAAAGACTTCTCGGTTTCTTTTCATATTATAGTAAATGGATACCACATTATTCCGAAGGCCAGATTCCTACAATTGATGAGTTCTTTGTCATCAATATCTTCACTCGTTCTAGGCGACTTCAACATACGCCTTGACCACCCCTCTTCCACCGATTCCATCCGATTCATCAACATTCAATCCATCTTGACTTACGATCTTGCTTTTATTTTCGACTCTTAACTCACATCCACAGTCGATCTTCTCTTTCCCTTCAAGCCTCACACTCACATTCGCTTTCATCGTGCCCATGGTTTGACATCAAATGTTCACCCTCAAAGCGTTATCTCCATCAAGCTTTTCCAGTCTATCACCGATCTTTCAGACTTGATATCCGCTCGCTCACTCCGTTTCTCCGAGATTCCTATCTTGCTCATCGCCGCTCTCGTCTCCACATACTACGTACTAAATGCATCTCCTTCTGGCAGAATAAAATCATCACTTCATTCAACTCTAAGTCTCTATGTCATACTTTTAACTTGATCGTTTCTCGCTCCATTTCGTCTTAAAACATCAATCCTCATGATTATTCGTCATTTTTCAAGACCAAAGTATCCACGTTGCTCTCTCAAATCTCGAATCCATTCCATCTCACTGTTACTCACCTCGTCTCATCCTCCCGGAACTTTGTCATCTTCTCTCTGCCTCAAATGCAGAAGTCTCATCTGTCCTCATGTCCATGCCTAAAAAAATCTCAGCTGCTGATCTCTTGACTACTTCCATAATTAAATTCATATGCTCATCGATATCCCCTTCCCTCACTAACTTGTTTTACTCGTCCATCCGCATTCGTATCTGTCATTCATACTGGAAATCCGCAATCGTTCGTCCCCTCTTAAAGAAACAATCGCTCGACCCCCTTCCTTCCTTCTAGCTATCACCCTATTTCACTCCTATATACTCTTTATAAGCCCTTAGAACGCCTTATCTTAATCCAGATCAACGTTTATCTCTTTTCATCTAATCTGTACCTTCCCTTCCAATCCGGTTTCCGCTCTAATCACTTCACAGAAATCGCCAATTCTCCGAAATCATCATTCTACCCCTACAACGCATCAGCAATTCCGCCGTTAGAGTGCTCCTACGTCTCCGTCGCTTTGACCATACATCCATATACCTTGTACAACTGTCCTGGCCTACCATCCACATCCGCCTCCAACTCCGCCTTCTCGTCTCATCGCTGTCAGATCCCCATAGTTCATTAACCTCCCTTTCTTAGACAACATTCGCCCCACCTTTATATCATTGCGTTCTCGTAATTCTCTCTTACTCCACGTTCCTAATTACTCTAACAACTACAGTCTCCGATCCTTCCTCGTTGCCTCCCCACTCGCCTAGAATCAGTTCACTCTCTACGTCCGCCGCGCTTCCTCCTTTACATTCAAATACCGCTTCCGTACTCACTTTCTCGACGCATGATTTAGATTTTTGTTCTTTTTTGTGTTCATGTAAGTGTGCGGTGGCACGCATTTGCCACGTAAAAATTAATCTGTCTTTTTATCCAACCGATTCCACTTGTTGAACTGCATTGTTTTTGAATGAACAATCAGTTTTCTACATAGATATAGTGAATGCCCACGCAATACACTGTCAGATCTTATGTCCATTAAATTATTCAGCACGTGTCTAGGATCATTCAAAACTTTCCATAAAAGGCACAAATCATGAATATCCCTAGTGAAATTCACACTCTTCATTTGAAGCATTTCTAACCTGACACAGTACGGAAAGTTCAGTGTCTCTCGAACAAATTCAGCTCCACGGCGTAATATACTTTCTATCTGGAGCTTGCCGCGAATAGTCTTCGGATAAGTACACTGGAATCCAAATAGCAAATTACCCAAAATAAACTCACAAGCCAGAATTCGAAATTATTGTGGCTTCAGGTAATCAAATGTACGGCTAATTAATCTTAATAATTCGTTGGGTTTTAGCGCATACATAATATAGTGTCGTTGATACGACAAATCATCAGAAACCCGGCTTCAATATCTTTAAAGTGTTCCACTTGTTCGATCTGTTTTAATCTAAAGAAATATGTAGATGCAATCGAATTTTGTGAACGTTTTATCCGCGTATAGGCACATTTAGATGCATTAATTAATAAATCATTTTTAAAAGCCCAATTTCCAATGACATTGATTTCTATTTACAATGTCACGCAATCATTTAAGGATTCTATACATCTCTATATCTTAAGATTGTTTGGATCGTTTGAGATCGTAAAGCAGTAAATCAGAATTCAATAGGCCATGAAGATCATTGATAAAGATAATAAACAGCAAAGGTCCTAGCACAGATCATTGAGGCACGCTCATTTATGTGGTATGTCATTCCGAACAAAACTATTTACATGAACCTTATACGACCTTCCAGTTATAAAAATTTTTATTCAGCGGACTACATTCGAATTAATTGTCAAATCCTGCATTTTGAAAATAAGAACGCACCAAATCAAATGTTTTGGAAAAGTTAAAGAAAATAATATCTATATTGGTGCCGTGATCAATTAAATAACCTAATGAGTGTTGATGCACAAGTGTGGATTTATGTGAGTTGGAACTTAGACTCAGACAGTAATCAAGTCTTGAGAAAATGAGAGAAGATATGAGTCATACATGAAGGGAAATCGATAAATCTACGAATTTGACGAAGACTGCGGAGAATCAAGGTAGATGAGCGTACTTTATCTCTAACGAAAAGTTTTAAGTGAACGTCTGTTGTCGAAATGGAAACCAAGGAAAACGAGATTGTCAACGGTAGGAAGAATTGTAGAATTTAATGATACGGAGTGAGGTTCTTAACCGAGGCGTCAAAGTAGGATCCACATATTTTGAATTTATCAGGATTCAGAGAAAGGCGAAGGGAAGAAAGATGAATGGAAATTGAGACAAGACAGTCGGAGTCAGAAACACTAAGATCGTGAATACGATAAACAGGTGCATGAGCATAGATGAGAATGTCATCAGCATATTGCATAACATGGAAGTTAAATGTATGAGAAATCGAAGACAAATCACCGAGAAGAGAGAAAAGCATAGGCCTAATACGGATCCTTGTGGAACACCGGACGGGATGGACGAAGGATGGGAGAGAGAAAAGTTAGAATAGACGCGAAATGTACGGTTTGATAGATATGAAGAAAACCATGATACAGTGGGTAAAGAGAAGCCATAATCATGACGAAGGTGATGGAAAAGAATCGAGTGGTCGATGATGTCAAAAGCATACGATAGATCAAGAGAAACTATGACACTACATAATTTATGATCGCGCAATATGAGTAAGTCGTTATAAACTTTAAGACAGTCAATTTCGTTAGAGTAATTATAGCGAAAAGCGGCTTGGAAGGGAGGAAATAAGTTGGAGGAAAAGAGATATGCAGTAACTTGCTTGAGAACGAGACGCTCAAGGAGTTTAGAGAGGGTTGGAATAAGTGAGATATGACGGTACGAAGATGGTAGTGAGGAGTCGAAATATTGCTTTTTGATGAGAGGACGAACAGTTGCGCCTTTCCTGATCGAAGGAAATGTACGGCTAAGGATGGACGAGTTGAACAATGTGGTTAGGAAGGGTAAGATAGAGGAGCAGATATTTTTAAGCAAGTGAGTGGGAATTGGGTCAGAAGGAGAGGTTTTATTAGGTAATGACAGCAGAACCGAAGAAACTTCATCAGACGAAACGGGAAGGTGGAATAGCTATGGGAGGGAAGTATTTAAAGAGAAGAGTGGGTTCAAGGGGGCTATGGGTAGTAGGGAAAGTAAATTAGATAGCTTAGTTTGTAGATAAGAAGAAAATTCATCAGGATTTGTATTACAAGGGGTAGATGATCGTGCAAGAATTGAGTTTAAGATTTTTCAATGAGATTTAGAGTTGGCAGATGACTTGAGTAGATTTCGCCAAAAGATTGTACGTTTAGAACGTATAAGAATGAGATGTGAACGGCGTAGAGAAAAGTATAAATCACGGAGATTTGGAGGGAGTGAGTTGGGAGAACGTTTAAGAAAGCGATTATACAACGAAAAGAGTGACGGAGTCGACGCTTAGAAAGACTACAGTCAGAATCGAACCAGGGAGCATGGGTCAAGCGCTGATAATGTCGGAGTCGACTAGGTAGAAGGTTATTGAGGATCGACGTAAGTTCAATAATCAAACAGAATGCAGAGATCATCGGGAGAGAGATAGTTAAGAGGAAGTGAAAAGAGCGAAGAATTGAGTAAGGATGTGCAGCGAATAGGGATATCGAGAAGTTTCCAGGGTCGACTCGGTGTGGATAATGTCGGAGAAGGAGGATGGGGACGAGTAAGAGTATGAGTGACAAGGAAATGATCGGACAAACCAGGATCAGTAATTGACAAGGAGGTATAGTCATTGAAGCAGTTAGGGACAGCAATCATGTCGAGAGCACCGCCGAGAATATGAGTTGCGCTTGTTGAAAGTAATTTATAGTTAAAATCAGAAAAAAGATTAGTTAAAGTGATAGAGTCAGAGTCAGCCGGGCGATCAAGACGAATGTTAAAGTCACCGAGAACAAAAGAAGGAGTATAAAACAATGAACAGTGAGACATAAGATCTGCAAGGTCGTTAAAGAAGATACGTGATGGGGCAACTGAACCTGAACGGTATACAATCACAAGTTCCAGAGGGAAAGGAGTTGATAATCTGCATATGAGTAATTCGAACGCGATGTAACGGATGCTAACGTTAATTTTACGTAAAGCCATTGGATGACGAGCAATGGCAACAATTCCGCCATGGTATGCTTAAGAGCGAGATCGACTAGCGAAGAAGAAAAGGGGGAGAGATGGAACGCCATCGAATTTTTGGCTTTGTGTGTACAACGTGAAAATTTCCGTTGATTTGACGTATAGATAAGGATGACTCGCCGTTTGTTTCACGTCGATGTTTCTCAATGCGAGCTAAATTGAGCTGGGGTGCGGTCAGGAAAGATACGACAAGTAGATGAAGCGGTAAGAAGTTTAAAACGTTCGGAGAGTACCGAAGAGGCATGTGAACTATGTCGGAAAACGATTTTTAAAAGGTGAGGACTGAGATGATTTAATTTAGCGGATTTGTTCAAACGAATAAATGATACAGGAGCGATATTATTGAAGAGGGATGGGTTATCATCAGGTAGAATGTTTGCTAGGATAGACCTGAAAGCAGATACATCATCATCGAGCGAGATTGTGGAGAAGCAGATTCGGAAAGCTTTAAGTTTGATATTATAATACAGCGATCGCGCGACGGAAAACGATTTCGTGGAAGTGGTGGACGGACAGAGCTTGTAGGAATCGAGGCAGATGAGCAGATAGAAATGGAAATGACAGGGGTGCTTGATAAAGAATTAATATTGGTTGGAGCAAGTGTGACAGGAGCGGGGTGTTGAATCGGTTGATCAGAGATGTGACTGGAGATGATTTTGAAGGAGGGATGTAAATTATTTGGAAGTGTTACGTGGGAGTAAGAATAAGGAGAATTAAGATAGGTTGGGGTATGTGTGACAGGAGTGGAGTGTTGAATCAGTTGATCGGAAATGTTACTGGAAATGATTTTGATGGAAGGATGTAGATTATAGGAAAGTGATACGTGGGAGGTAGAGTAAGGAGAATTAAGATAGGTTGGGGCATGAGTGACAGGAATGGAGTGTTGAATCAGTTGATCGGAAATGTTATGGAAATGATTTTGATGGAAGAATGTAAATTATTGAGAAGTGATACGGGGGAGGTCGAGTAAGGAGTACGTGAAGAGAATAAAGAAGTTTGAGATTTATTTAGATTGGGGGAGGAATATGAAAGAGGAGGTACGAGATGCAAAGCTTCACCGTTAGCATTGTTAGAATGAGAAAGATTAATGGAAGTTTGGTACGTAGTTGATCGAGGAGTGTGTGAGAAAGTAGGTTCAATAATGGGATTATAAGATGCGAAGTCAGGTGTTGATGCGAGGGAAACATCTAAAGCAGTATTGGTCTGAGTGGTTGTGTGTGATACAGAAGTAGAGGAGCAGGATAACTGTAGTAGTCGTACTGGTGTACAAAAATCGCATGTGAACTGTTTACGTTTATACACCAAGTGGTCGGATATTTTAACACGAACAAGTGTCCATACATCACAATCTTTGGAATCGCATCCAACTTCAAAACTGGTATAACCATCATTGCATTCCGATGTGGAAGATGCTTGATCAGGAACAGGGATCTGAAATCGCACTTTTTTAGGCATGACCTTTTATCGAGAGATTTAGCTCAATCCGCGAGCGTAGCGTGCGGAACTGACAGGAATAATCTGGAACTGACAGGTATAATCTGGTACTGACAGGAATAATCCGGAACTGACAAGAATAATCTGGAACTGACAGGAATAATTGTAGTTTATCAAGTAGTCAAGAAAGTTCAAACAAGGAAGGTATATATATAGTAAAGACGGTTGATTTCCAGTAAAACGTGTGAAATGACGCACATGTTGAATTAAATAGTTCGCACGAGAAATCATCACATCCTAGTTCAGTTATATAATTTTCTCAGTCTAAATGTAACATATTCAAATCACCTTTGAGCAGTAGATTGTGCATATGGGCATAACGATATATATATCAATGATAACGTAATTGGCTGTAGCATAAGGGCTACGATAAATATGACCAACGACGATTGATTGACGATTGGGTAGATATATAGTTGCTCATTAAGTATCAACATAATCAGATAATTTCGCTACAAGTAATGTCGCCACAATTCAGAGTGTATGTGAAGTATAACTTCACCACCTCTCCGACCGCAACGATCTGCACGATAGCACATATAGTGGAGAATTCAACCTCGCTACCAAGACAAATTATGCTAATGGGACCATAATATATTAGTATGTACATCAATTTACATCTACATGGTTTTCTAAACGTTTAGATAAAAATATTAATGCAGCACAATGCCAAAATTTTGAGAACAAAATATTTTTTAAGTAAAAAATTAAAAATTATTTTTAGTGACAACTGCAAGGCATGATATGTAATGCATATAGTGCCATTTATACAAGTTATGCTTCAATAACAGAAGGGATATAATCTCCAGTTGCTAAATTTAAAAATTAACTCGAAAACCCCTTAATGGAAAATAACTACTGTAATTTTACATTAAAAAGTGTCATCCTAAGTTGTTTAATCCATGGGCCCTATTCTAAAGTATATCTTACGTTTCTTCTGATAAAAACATGACCCCTCCTATTGGGTTAATCGTACTGTTTACGTTGATACTTCGTCATCGTTAAAATCCACAATTAAGAACTGCCCTTTCATTAAAGATATTCAGCAAGATCGAACGAATTGCTTTTAAAACCCCCTTTGACCTCCAGGAACCTGGATTTATGTAGCAATTAGCTACATAATGTAGACGTCCGGAAATGAAAAAATCGAAGGAATTGAAAATATCCATAAGGCATTTTGCCTTATCACAATTTGGAAGAAAAAATAAAAAATAAAAAAATAAGATCTGAAAAAATATGTTTACGACTGCAGCGTCTGGACAACAATCGCCTGCGAGAAAAATAAGGTAAAAGAAGATTTCGTATGTGGTTTTTGTGCCTACAAACAAATCTGCAATTTTTCCAATAAGTACATATCAACATCGAACACGTCAACTCAAACTACCCCCGTCGTTTCTAATGTCCTTTCTCCACCCACCGACCCTTCCACCATAAACACTTCCCTTTCCATGTCATCTTCACTCCCCGGCACCCCACGTCCCGTCCTTCCCGTCTCGTTTCTCAATAACTTGCATCCATTAATCAAAATCACCTCAACCAATCTCCACTATCCTTCCACTCATAACCTTTCCTCACATCGCTTGCCACCCTCTTTATTATCATTATCCTCTATGTCTCCCGTCGTCGAACCAAATCCCTCCAACTCATCAACTGCCAGCTCTCCTTTTGTGATCTCACCCACTTACGTCAGTCGTCCTCATTTACGAAAGCGCTTTCCTTCTCGCGATCGTTGCGTCATCGTCACTAATATCACTCCTTCCAACTCCTTATCTCCACAAGCACGTCTCGACCACGATGTTTCCGCCTTCAGATCCATCCTCTCATCTATTTTCCTGCGGATAAACCATCCTTTTTCAAGGACATTTCTCCTGTCACATTCATCCGTCTAAACAAATCTTCTCAATCTAATCCTTCCCAGCCCCCTCTCCTAAAAATTGTTTTCAAGCATCGCTCTCACGCGTCTTCTGTTCTCTCTCAACGATTCAAACTCATGTCATCTTCAACCACTCGAATTTTCCCCGATCGCGCCCCTTCTGAAATCGCTCAAATCTCTTCAACCCGCATCGAAAAACGCCGTCGCGAGGAAAACGGCGAAATATCACTCTCCATCCGAAATATAGACGGAAATTTTCAAGTTGTCCACACCCGTCCAAAAATTCGATGGCGCTCCATCTCTCCTATGTGTCTTCTCCACTAGACTCTTTCGCCACAACACACGGTTTCCGCCTCGGTCTCCTCAACACTAGATCTATTCTCAATAAATCCGATCTTATCCTCAACCTATTCACCAAGCAATCCATCGATCTCTTCTGCCTCACCGAATCCTGGCACTCAGATTCCGACGACCTTTCCATTCGCCGTCTGCTCTCTACCGGTTGCTCCCTAGTCGAATCCGACCGCCCCCTCAGCTCATGCCCTTCTAAATTCTCTAATCATGGCGGCATCGTCGCAATCGCGCGTCACCCCGCGTCTCTTCACAAAATCAATCCCCCTTTCAGTCCTTGCTCTTTTGAATTGCTCATGTCGTTATTCTAACCCGATCACTCTAAATCTCGCCATTGTATACCGTCCTGGTTCATCAGCTCCTACTGCCTTATTTTTTACCGAACTCGCTGACCTCCTTTCTCATTGTTCTTTGTCCTCAATCCCTTCACTCGTTCTAGGCGACTTCAATATCCGCCTAGACCGCCCCTCTTCTACGGATTCCATCCGGTTCATCAACATTCTATCCAACTACAATTACAAACTAATCTCCACTGTTCCCACACATATACTTAGTGGGGCACTCGTCATCATCGCTGTCCCCGATCATTTATCTGCCTACACCTCACTGTCCATCTCCGATCCTGGTCTATCCGATTACTTTCACGTCACCCTATATCTCAATCACATCCACACCCCTCCTCACACACCTTGCGACAATGTCACAATTAATAGATAATTTAGAAGGGGATGAGCTAAGGTGGCGGGCGGATTTGACAGAGAGCAAACGGCGAATCGAAAGGTCGTCGCAATCGAAGTGTTATGATTCGGTAAGGCAGAAGAGATCAATAGATTGCTTGGTTAATAGGTTGATGATAAGATCCGATTTATGGAGAAAAATATCTAGTGTTAAGGAGGCTGAGGCGGAAACCGTGTGTGGTGGTGAAAGGGGCTAGCGAATAAGACAGGTGAGATTCTGCACTATCGAATTTTGGAAAGGGTGTAAACAACTTGAAATTTTCGTCGTTGTTTCGTATGGAGAGTGATGCTTCGACGTTTTTCTATCGATGGCGTTTTTCGGTGCAGCAGAAGAAAGCTGAGCGATTTCGGAAGGTGTGCGATCGCGGAAATGCGAGTGGCTGAAGAGGAGATGAGTTTAAATAGTTGGAAGAGGACAAAGGACGCATGAGAGACAATGCTTGAAAACAATGTTCTTAGAGAGGGTTGAAAAGGATTAAAATGAGAACACTTGTTTAGTAGACTCTGTCGGTACATATCCATGTATCGACAGGTCCATGTGACTGTCTCAAGTCCTAGTTATCTTAGTCTGTCTTCATAAGGAGGCGACGCCAACGTTTAAATAATATAAATAATATTAAGGTTAGCATATTTACTTTTTTAAATTTAAAAAATACAAAATATCCAGACTCAGTTAACTGATCTGATTTATTCACTCATTCTTATAAATAATTTAAGTTAATTAATTACATAATTACTATTTAATTATAAATCATAAGATTTAAATAATTCTTCCCTTATATAAATCTTAATTATAAACCATTTTAAGATTAAAATTTATATTTTTAAATTTAAGTGATGTACAAATTACATGGACTCAGTTATCCTATCTGATTTGCTTGATCAAAATGCCTTCTAGCCTTTTTATTATATAATAATAGACGGTAAAGTTTCAATAACTTGATTTATACTAAAGGAACCACTTAGTTCTCATAGACACTGAATTTATTGAATTTATGTTCTTTACTAAATTCATCAGAATAAAAATCGTTCAAGTTAATAGTTAGTTCAGATAGATAAGTCAGCCAACTTGCGTAATGTTTGTTACTACTCTGACCACTGATTATGTATGCTCTGTCATTGAATAATAAAATCAGCCTATATTCAAAGATACGAGAAACAATTCTTCCGTATATATTTTATATAATCAGCTGTTAACTGAAAAAAAAACTTTACTTTAAAGAAAGACGATAAGAAATTATTAGTTTCTCCAATTCTATACAAGAGTTATGTAAGTAATATATAATTGTTATAAATAAAGTACTATATTAAAGATAAGGTTGTTATAGTGTAAACCTCAATTACAAAATTAAAACCAAAACTTTAAGTTCTAACCATGTTAAATGGTCATATGTAATTTTAAAATTGATAATCAAGTAAATGGTTGAACAAATTGGAAAAGAATTGTATATCTAATAACAGCCTTGTTAATGAAGCACCAAGTGTTTTGACCTAGATATATATTTAGACTACTTACGTCATTGTTTCAGGCCTAAGCTAATTAGCGGTAAAGGCTCATCAAATTCGGTAGATAACAATCAGTGTCGATGTATACTAAGTTGTATAATCAGATACGTTATTCCAAGTCTTAAATCCATATATAGAAAAATATAATGTATATTTACGTAAATTGTTCAGGCACTAATTTTTTGTATTTCTTACCGTATTAAATTTACTTTTTATAAAATAAAAATAAATTTGCCATAACCAAATCAATTTTTACAGCTTGAAATCGACAAATATCGAAACATCCTTTAACAAAAATGGACTAAATGTTTTCGAATTATAGTAGCAACCAAATTGTATTTAATGATTTCATGTTGACATCTACCTGTACATCTTTAGTGTATTTGATTTGTTTTAGCGTTTTGCAGCGGACCCCGTCCCTACACGGGAAAGACGCTAAAGCAAAAGAAGAAGATTTGTTTTAGCATATAAATTATGTTTCTGATTATGATGATAGCAGCGTCCAGCGAGCTATAAAATACTAAATATATAATAAATACTAAACCCATAATCTTCTTCCATTTCAAATATATAGTTATTACACGAACAAAGAAGCAGAAATTATCCGTTATTTGATAAAAAATTAGAGATTTTTTAATCAAGTATAGGATAATTTCTGCTTCTTTGCTCCTGTAATAACTATACAATAAAAATTTAAAAAATGAACAATTAAATGTTTAATTTTTAATTAAACATTAAATAATCATTAAACATTAATCATTTTAATGATTAATGTTTAATGATAAACATTAATCATTATTTTTTTATTAATATATAATAAATAATATTGTTTTACAGCAAGATCTAAATCAATTATACGTAAAGAGGATATTTTTCACGTAGCTTTTCAAAATACAGTCTACTACATTTAATATTTTCGTAAAATTTGGGTAAATTAGTTGTTTTTAGGTAAACTATTTGTCTTTTTTAAGGTAAAATAGTTGTCTTTTTTGAAAACTAGTTGTTTTTGGGTAAATTAGTTGTGTTTTTGAGACTGTACGTAAACTCAATAATTTGGAAAAATTTGCAACGATTGTTGTAAAATCGACTATTGATAGCATATGTTACTTCTTATAAAACTTGCTCAAAATCAACTGACTATCTTAAATGTAGAAAGCGAAAATTTATGGCACAGGATTTAGTGTTTCATAAAATTAATGTTATCAATACGGACATACTACCCATATCTACACCATGTAGTTACGCTTTAACACTATAACATATTCTTAATCAACAGTTCTATTTATTTTTTGGTATTTTAAAAATTCAAAAATATATTATAAATTAGAGAAGTGAAATATTTTTTGATATAAATTTCAGAATACTCATTTGAAAAACAGAAATCGCATAATCATTAAAAACAAATTTAAGAGAATGCTAAAAAATATCAGAACAAAAACTAAATTTGTATATTCTAATATTGATTATAGAATTCGACATGGACTACGAGGAAGAAGAGGACGCTGCAAATTTGAAATTCCCTAGAGAGTTTGAAAATGCCGCTGCTTTATCAATTAGTGAAGTTAGATTTCTTCTAGAAGACCGGAGGAATCATCAACAAAGCTCTGACAAGGACAGCCAGTTGCCAGACGCACTATCGGATACTCTTGCCTACTGCGAGCGCTTCAGCACTTTCCGAAACTCTGAAACGATCTTAGAGGTACGAGAAGCCCTGTCCATTGCTGGAGGTGGTGGTAATTCAACACTAAACAACGGATTTGTTCGTTTACACCAATTTGAGACTGCAGCATTGGCTAATCTTTGTCCTGAATCTGCTGAGGAGGCAAAAACCCTTATACCTAGTTTAACGGGTAAAATCGATGACGATCAATTGCAGCGATTGCTAGATGACATTAGAGCGAAGAAAACTTTTCAATATTGAAATCGAATTTTATTTTTTTGTACATGTACCAATGATTTGTGAAGAATGCATAATTTTATTTTCCATGATCTGTTAATGTGTAAATCGATTTTTACGTTTTAGCTGCTTTATTTATCAGCTGATTTTATCACATCTTAAATTGAAAACATTTTAATGCTCCAAGTTCGTTTTGAATCGTGAATGGTTTAAAATTCAGATCAGCTAACTGAGTCTAAGTATTTTATACTATATATAAAAAATGTCAAATAAAAATTAAATAATAAATAATTAGATAATTATATATGATTATAAATATTAAATCCTCGTTATATAAAAATTTATATAATTTAGATCAAGTTAAAATTAAAAATTTCGAGTTCTGACGCTATTTCTATCATACCATTCCGTGAGTTAGCGACTGCTGTTGCCAAACCTTTTTGCTTATATTTCAACACTCAATTGCATTCAAGTACTATTCCCTCCAACTGGAGGGAATAATTTACGTCCTTGTGTCTTTAAGCTGTTAAATTTGTTACTGCAACTGATTGAATTGATCTGCAACTAATTGAATTGATCTGCAACTGATTGAATTGATCTGCAACTAATTGAATTGATCTGCGACTAATTGAATTGATATACAATGCAGTTTTAACCAAGAATATTTTAACCAGTATTTTTGAAGTATTTTAATACTTCAAAAACAGCTTTGAACGTTTCTTTCAATACCAAGCTTTTAAAGATATTTAAGCTATGTGTTCTATCCGGACATATCTCTCGACGATCTCTACTGCGAGATGATAACGTAATTCCCTTTAAATTGCTTTTATTTTTTCTGTTGAATAAGTTATTATCAATTGTCCATGTTATCTTCATAACAATAGTCCTCTGCTAAATGGGCATAAGTCTTCTTTTGTGCTAAATATGCCTCATTCCGAATTGGATCTTTCAGTTTGGAGAAAGCACTTTTTTCCAAACTGAAACTATTTTACCTTGTGACTGAAATATGCTATCTTATCAGTTTATTTTAATTTCAACGATTTTTTATAGTTTGGAACAAAAGTAAAAACAAAACAAAAATGGATTAATGTTTAAAAATAATTTTACTCAATAATAAGAAAATCAAAAGATGTTAAACAATGAAAAACAACAAAAGAAATGCTACCAGTACAGATCTGTCTGTTGTCTTCAAAATTACGCAGATGATGTTTGCCGTCAAACAAATAGTTCAATATTGTTAACTGTTGTTGTCAATTTTTGCACACACCACTATCGTAGGTAATATGATGCTCAACACTCTCACAGGGTTTAAATCCCAAAGTCATGCACAGAGACCTCAATAAACAATATATATATAAATCATAGTGATTTTCGCTGCACATGAAATGGCTTGATTATCATATGCTATTATCCAAATCAGTAGTATTTGATTGTCTAGACAATGTTACAGGTTGAACATGTCACCTTTTTGTTTACTCTTACCAGTAATATTAAACAAAGAGTGTGATTAGTTAATTGGTATATATTTTGTATGTATTTGAGTATTTTCTTGTATCCTTAATCAAACTTTCAGTTTGTATAATTACTAAAGAACGGAAACAGATGATTTAATGTATTAAATCATTAAACATTACTAAGCATTACGTTCTATTACATTCCAAAAAATAATGAAAAAATATTAAAATAAATTATAATTAAATAAATTAAATTTAAGTTAAATTTAATTATTTATTAGAGTTGTTTTGGCTATACCTTGAGCATAGCTCAAAGTTGCATTACTAGTCAAATAATTAACAAAAAAGTATTTATAAATTATTCATTGCATCCAATGAATGAAAATTTTAAATAAAAGTCAATTTTCACGAATTGACTAATACATAACAGACGATGTGTCAGAATATGGATTAGAGGTCATCAGGAGGAACTAACATGCAACTGTTTTTATGAGGAACTGCTATTTAACTTTATATAAAGTTAAAATTTAAAATTAAAACTACGTATTTTATACTATATATAAATAAAAATAAAGAATTATAAATAATTATAAGCCTATTTGTACAATATATTTGAATTGTATAAATCTTGTGTTTGCAAAACATCAGATTTGGTACATACTCCGTATAATAAGTGTTCTTTCATATTTAAAAGTTACATGAATAAATCTAAATATTTTTTAATAGAAAAGACAAATTTCTCTTGTTTCTATGAAATAAGATAGAAACTGCTTTGCTACATTTTAAATTTGCAAAATTTAAAAAGTATTTTATTCCATCTAATTTTCAATACAACAAACGAGTCGAGTGATCATCAACCAATATTCAATTCAAATAATTAATTCCAATTAATTTCAAAAATTGGTAGGTTTTCAAATTGAAGGAAGATGCTTCTCCTACCAACGCTGATTTAATTTGAAATCAGGAATGATTTCAATTAAATTTGCAAAATGTAAGACGAAAGTCTTTAATTAAATATAAATGCTAATAAAACAGACGAGTCGAGTAATCGGCAGCCAACATTAAAAGGACCGAAACGTGAAATTTAGTTATTAGATCAGTAGCTGGTGAAGTCACCAATACTGAATTGTAGCGTACTGCAATTGGCTTATAGATAGAATTGAAACAAAGTGCAGAATAAAAATAGTCATCAAAATTTCAATATCAACAATGATTGCACAGTTATTTCAAGATAATATTAAGCATGAATTTCCGTCATTAGCATTCTAATCCAATTTTCTATAAATTATTCACATTCTATCAATATTTAATAGCAGTGAATCGATTTAGAATGCATTTATCAGAATGGACATCAATTAAAATTTAAGGTCATTGATCGGCAAAACATAGTCGTTTCATTAATGCTATCGTATTAGACAAAAAGTTTTAATATTTGCAATGATTATCTATTAAATATACCCATATTAGTCGGTTTTATCAGCTGTTAGCAATGCATGACAGTGACATCATATTATAATGTATGAGACAAATACTACCATTAAAAATAGCATCCCTATAATGAAGACGAAATAGCTAATTTCTTAAATAAGTCAAGTATTTTCGAATAAATATAATTAACAATATACTATAATAAATAAATTAAATTAATATTATTATTAAATATAATAAATAATATACTTTGTATTAGAATAAGATACTTAATAATAAAATTTTATCATAGGAAATACGTCAGTAGCGTTAAAACATCATTATTAAGTATTAAGCCCCATTGCTATGTTTGGTCGAGGATAGACCTAAGGCCGCAAGGATTTCCACTGCGATGGGAGTAAATTCGTACTGGCGCTTGTTGAGGCGACTGTATTTTGTCCTTTTCTTTACTTAGGAGCATCGGGTGACTGCACCGACCGTGGATACTGCGTGAAATTCGTTTTGGGACAGGTAACGTTCCGCATTAGGATTCGACCCTCGTCCCACGGTGACAACATAGTGCATTTTGGTCTCTTTTCATCGTTTCGCGACATACCAACTGTTTCTAGTCTGGGTGGAACGCAAGAAGCTTAAAGCGCTTTTCTTACTAGCTCATTGACATCTGAATGACTGGGAAAGCGCGCCTTTTACCGTAGGCAATCGAGAGCGTGTACGCTTCCTCGATCTACGTGTTCGCCACATGCGCATACATATGCTGGCTGCTGTGAACTTTTAACCTCAGCGCAACGGTTAGAGACAATTATTGATCTCTATACGTGTTCCCATTGAGGATATTAGGATTGCATCAAGAAAGGCTCTGGTGTAAGGGGAAGCAGCACAATCAGACTGGCAAGATCTTGTGTGGTTTCGGTCATCAGGTGGTTATAACTAATTTATAACTCGTCCGTCCATCGTTTTTTAATAATGGATTCCGAAGGGACGACATAGGATAGTTCAGCAGAGTTCTTAAATAGCAGCATTGCTCACGTATCCATTTGCATCATCCTTAGCAACATTCCTCGGGCAGCAAATTCCACATGTTAATACCTCTCCTAGAGTCTAAATATTTTCGGTAATCTGCTAAATCGAAATTTATACAAGATTCTACTATGTCCCCGCAGCCTACCTACCCGGCTAGTAATTACATCGGTGGGATAACCCACCGCACTATTCGACATATGTCATATACAAAGCATTTCCAAGGCTATGAACCTCTCACGTACTTACAACATTCCAATACGGCTAAGAGTTTATGATAATCACTACCACCTAAGCCAACACAGAGCCTCGAATCACGCCTAAGAATATATTTCAGGTCTGATAGTGTTCGCTTACTGACAGGAAAACAAATGTGAATGCAGTATTCTAAGTGTGGCCCAACGAGGGGGAATAACCCTTTTGAACATTTAACAGCTTAACCTGACGAATGCTCCTTTTATACAATATAGTGCTTGAGTAGTTTTTACCTAGAGTGAAGTCAGTGTTCAACTTTGTTTAAAAAGATCGAAGGACTAATACCTAAATCCTTATCTTGAGACACTTCCTTTACGACAATGTCTCCAATATAGTACCTAAAAGTTTCAGACGGGTGACCTGATTGCATGAATACACATTTGTCCATTTAACCGTAATCCAGCAGATTCGCAACAATTGGGCAGAGAGTTCTGATCATTTTGTAAAGATTCTCGATTAGCAGGACTTCTAATTAACGACTAAATCTTTAGATCGTGTGCGAAATCTAGATGATATCATTATAAGCCGAGTAGCAAATCATTTATGAAGATTATATAAAGCAGTGAACCAAGCACTTATCCTTGCATCACCCCAGATTAACATTCACTGAGTCAAAAAGCACACTCCCTACGCAAGCTCTGAAAGACCTGTTCGATAGAAATTGCCTGACCCACTGGCAAATATATAAATGGAGTTCATAGTGATACAGTAATGAGACTATTCCGTTATGTTGCACCCTATCAATGGCTTTCAAAAAGTCAAAGAAGACTGTATGAACCTGAAACTCAGAACTCATAGCATCTGTCCATTTTTCACGCGGAGTTAGTAGATTAGTTAGGCATGAACGTCCAATCCTGAAACCATGTTGAGAATCAATCAGTATATGATGATAGTCCAGTTTATCTCTGATTTTTTTGCAATATTTTTCTAAGAGTTTGCAGAATACACAGGTCAAACTGAAGGATCGAAAGTCCGACAAAAGCTAGCAGGATACCTTTTGGGAATGGGTACCACAATTGCACATTTCCAACTATCACAAATCTAAGATGAGCCCAAGCTACATCTAAAAACATAGTTAAATCATTGCAAAGTACGTTTGCTAGTGTTTTGACGAGAAAGGAGACAATATTGTCTGATCCCGGAGATGTAAACGGATAGAGCTCCATAACCTCGTTCAACACATCATCAACTCTGAGTGGACGAACACAACACCAATGTGCAATCGGAACATACTTCTAACTAAAGTCACGCTGTTTGTCAGTAATCGAAGCTTGTACTGAGAAGTTATCAGCGTCATGTTGGGCGATAAGAGAAGGTTCGGTTTAAGTCTCAGCTGGCGTGCCACTTGAGCTAATTGTGGTGAAAAGAGTTTTGTTATTTTTTACATATGACCAAAACTTCCTAGGGTTCAAAGATTCAGCATCCATGACGATACCATCTTGGTACAAATAGCGTTTATGAAATTTTAGCCTATTGCATAAGTTCCGAGGGTCGATGTAGGCACGTTTGGAAGCCTAAACTTGCGTCACAATTTGTTGCGGAACCTGAGAGCATCAAGAAGCTCTCTGTCGAACCAAGGCGGATAACCATGTTTTGACTTGCAGGCACGTAGTGGAGAAAAGATGTATGAAATATGATTCAATTCCTCATGAAAAAGATCAAATGCTACTGGAATATTCGAACCGAAGTGAACCCAGATGTCCTTTGGGAAGTTTGCAACAAGTTGACTAGCATGAACACCTCCCCAACAACGTTTTTTAAAATTGGAGTTTTAAGAGGCCATGTTGAAAACCGACAGTCGCATAGAGAGTACACCGTGATCGCTATTACCGATTGGTGTGCCATAGCGAACACCTTAGACGTCTTTCAAACACTAAGTAAAGACCAATAGATTTTTTTGCATGATGTGTGTTGCTTATCTACTTACAAATAATATTGTAATAAATAATAAATATTAATATATAATAAATACTATTGTTTTACAGCAAGATCTAAATCGATTATACGTAAAGAGGATATTTTTGACGTTGCTTTATAAAATACAGTCTACTACATTTAATATTTTTCGTAAAATTTGGGTAAATTAGTTGTTTTTAGGTAAACTACTTGTCTTTATTAAGGTAAAATAGTTGTCTTTTTTTTGAAAACTAGTTGTTTTTGGGTAAATTAGTTGTGTTTTTGAGACTGTACGTAAACTCAATAATTTGCGAAAATTTGCAACGATTGTTGTAAAATCGACTATTGATAGCATATGTTACTTCTTATAAAACTTGCTCAAAATCAACTGACTATCTTAAATGTAGGGAGCGAAATTTTATGGCACAGGATTTAGTGTTTCATAAAATTAATGTTATCAATACGGACATACTACCCATATCTACACCATGTAGTTACGCTTCAACACTATAACATATTCTTAATCAACAGTTCTATTTATTTTTTGGTATTTTAAAAATTCAAAAATATATTATAAATTAGAGAAGTGAAATATTTTTTGATATAAATTTCAGAATACTCATTTGAAAAACAGAAATCGCATAATCATTAAAAACAAATTTAAGAGAATGCTAAAAAATATCAGAACAAAAACTAAATTTGTATATTCTAATATTGATTATAGAATTCGACATGGACTACGAGGAAGAAGAGGACGCTGCAAATTTGAAATTCCCTAGAGAGTTTGAAAATGCCGCTGCTTTATCAATTAGTGAAGTTAGATTTCTTCTAGAAGACCGGAGGAATCATCAACAAAGCTCTGACAAGGACAGCCAGTTGCCAGACGCACTATCGGATACTCTTGCCTACTGCGAGCGCTTCAGCACTTTCCGAAACTCTGAAACGATCTTAGAGGTACGAGAAGCCCTGTCCATTGCTGGAGGTGGTGGTAATTCAACACTAAACAACGGATTTGTTCGTTTACACCAATTTGAGACTGCAGCATTGGCTAATCTTTGTCCTGAATCTGCTGAGGAGGCAAAAACCCTTATACCTAGTTTAACGGGTAAAATCGATGACGATCAATTGCAGCGATTGCTAGATGACATTAGAGCGAAGAAAACTTTTCAATATTGAAATCGAATTTTATTTTTTTGTACATGTACCAATGATTTGTGAAGAATGCATAATTTTATTTTCCATGATCTGTTAATGTGTAAATCGATTTTTACGTTTTAGCTGCTTTATATATCCGCTGCTTTTATCACATCTTAAATTGAAAACATTTTAATGCTCCAAGTTCGTTTTGAATCGTGAATGGTTTAAAATTCAGATCAGCTAACTGAGTCTAAGTATTTTATACTATATATAAAAAATGTCAAATAAAAATTAAATAATAAATAATTAAATAATTATAAATGATTATAAATATTAAATCCTCGTTATATAAAAATTTATATAATTTAGATCAAGTTAAAATTAAAAATTTCGAGTTTTGACGCTATTCCTATCATACCATTCCGTGGGTTAGCGACTGCTGTGGCCAAACCTTTTTGCTTATATTTCAACACTCAATTACATTCAGTACTATTCCCTCTAACTGGAGTAAATCTACTATCAGACCACTATTTAAGAAAATCAACAGAGACCTTGCTTCAAGTTACATACCGAGAAGTCTTACATGCATAGCTTGTAAAGTGACGGAGCGCTTTGTTACGTGGTCTCTATCACATCACATCTAACATAATAGTATTCTTGGCAACAACCAACACGGATTTAGATAGGGTCGTTGTACAATAACAAATCCAATTATTGCCCTTAATAGTTGGACTACTGCAAGGCAGGCAAACTCAAATATTGATGTTCTTTTCTTCTATTTGTCAAAAGATCAAGAAGAGTCAATTATTTTTTGTTTACAAATTTTCAACAACTACTGCGGTCATCATCATGTTTTCCTGATGATGACCGCAGTAGTGGTTGAAAATTTGTGAACAAAAAATAATTGACTCTTCTTGATCTTTTGACAATTTTAAATGGAGTCTGCTTACACAATATTTCTTTTATTTGTTAAAGCGTCCGATAGACCAGTTCAAGTAATTCTTCTTGACAATCTAATGAAATGTGATGTTAGTGGTTCACATCTGTACTGAATCCGCTTATTTATCACTAACCGTATAGCTGCTGTAATAAATCGGTGAATAAATGTCGACCTAGGCTTCATTTTTCAAAAGGAGTCCCACAAGGTTCCGTTTCAAGTCCCTTGTTGTTTAATGTTTATATAAACGATCTTAAACTAGGTTACTATTATTATTAATACAGGTCATAGCCATAAGGCTGTTTTGACCGCTCACATAAAAAAACAAATAAATACAAGAAAAAAATCAAAAAAAAAATCGTTCAGTATATTTATTAGAACCATGGGTACTGCAGCAACCACCATTCGTTCTCATTTCGAATCCAGTTCTTTATATTGGATTTAAATTCATTGATTGTATGCACCGCAACGACATCAACTGGAAGACGATTCCAAATATTCACCGCTCGATGAGACAGTCGGAAATGACGAGGGTATTTTCCGTGCTCATGTACTACTAGTACTTTCGAGTGCCCTCTACGTCCATCCCGTTCATTGAGTTCAACTCTATTTGCTGGAAAATTTTCATCTTCATTAACTAGTCGATACATAGCTAGAAGGTCGAAAAGAAGGAACCTTTCACGCACTGTCGGCATATTCAAACATTTTATTCGTGCCTCATAGGGAAGATATCGTACCTGAGGACCTAATTTCGTAAACCGTCGAAGTATGCGCTCTAATTGATGAAGTTCCGTACGCGTACACGGAAAGACTACTGGCGACACATATTAAATATCGGTCTTATAAGAGCATTATATAAACGCACAACACAAATGAGAGATTTTTATTATTATTAATTATCAACGAATTGAGCCGAGGCTCTTTACAATCACAAAATAAAAAGAATAAGAGTCGTTTTGTCCGTCCCTCATCAGATAAACTACTGAAAATCCCACCGTTGTCTTGAGAAGGAAGGGTCATCATCCAGTAGGGCGCAAAAACTGGAAGCAGTAGACGACAAAACGGTCGCACTCTGAAGCGAATTCCAAGATCGTACGACTCGTTTGGCAAAGCAGGAAACTGCATGCATGTACCTTTGTGTTTTCAGCATCAGGGGGTGTCCGCGAAGAGAAGGTTGACCTCTCAGTTGCAGTAGATGTGACAGTGGATGATCTTTAGTATGCAGAATTTTCCAAACAAGAGAGAGATCTCGCTTGTCACGGATATATCGCAGACAAGGCATATTTAATATCTGGAGGCGTTTCGCGTAGCCATAAATATGCATCCCTGAGACTAATTTAGTTGTTGATCTGAACACTTTCTCCAATGCACGACGCTCATAAGTAGTTTCGGGATAACATGCTGACGATGCGTATAAGATATGGCTCAAGAAAAACGCATTTGCTAAGGTATGGTAACATAACGGATCTATGCCTATCAGAGCTCGACGAGTATGTCCTATTAAGCGTTTTGTGATGCAACACACATAGTCTGAATGCTTTCGAGTGGATAAGTCAGCACAAACCCAAACTCCCAAATCTTTATATGAGTTGGTTCTTTCGATACTAATTGAACCAAACTGGTACTCACCTCCAAGATGATCACATGATCTTCGTGATATACGCATACATGTACATTTAGCGGAATTGATCCTCAAGTGATTTCGTATAGACCAATTGGATATAACGTCGACGTCGCTTTGTAAATGCTGTTTGTCAAGATCGGAAATAATAGGTCGCCAAACTTTAAGATCATCTGCATATAATAAACTGAATGAACTGATATTTGGTATCAAATCGTTGATATAAAGACTGAATAAGATGGGACCCAATACACTTCCCTCTGGAACACCTAACAACACTGGAAATGTACTCGACAGCGACTCATTTACTCGTACGACACTTTGTCGGTTAGAAAGGAATACACGAATCCAGTTTATGATCCTCTTATCAAGATGAATGTGCTTCAACTTCTCAATAAGACGCGTGTGATTAACTGAGTCGAACGCTTTTGAGAAATCAAAGAGATAAATCTACAAATTGCTTTAGAGATAAATCTCCAAATTGCTTTAGAGATAAATCTCTAAAGCAATTTTTGACAATATAGGTCATTCTTCTTGCTGCGTTACAAATCCTATCAGTGTTAGCACGTGTTTTCAGATTGTTTTGAACAATTATACCAAGATCCAGAATGGACTGCGTGGAAACAACAAACTCATCGCCAATAAAATATTCTTGACTCACATTGCTATGACCTAATCTCATATGTGCACACTTTTTAATATTCAATGAAATTCCAGTGTTTAAAGACCATCGATAAACAATGTTTAGGATAGTTTGAAAGTCGTTTCGATCCTTGTTGGTTTTAATCAATTTCCATACCTTTACATCGTCGGCAAAAGCTAAAACACTACAATCCTCAATTAAATCTAGTAGCTGATTTATAAATATGTTAAACAACAAGGGTCCTAAGACTGATCCCTGTGGTACTCCTGAGGTTATAGGACGATAAGACGATGGACATTGACCTACACGAACAGCAACGGATCTATCTTTAAGAAAATCTTGAATCCAGCGTATAATGGAGCGATTGACTTTATAAGACTCAAGGGTGGAAATTAGCATTTTGTGGGGTACCCTATAAAAAGCCCGACTAAAGTCAAGAAATATTACGTCGATACAGTACCCGTTAGCAACATGTCCAACCCAATCTTCGCGAGCATGTAATAAGTTTGCAAGACATAAACGCCGAGGGCGAAATCCATGCTGTGCATTATTGAGAATTCTCAGCGAACTCAAATGATCATATATGCGTCTGTTTAGTATGCGCTCAATCACTTTGCATACAACACTAGTTAGACTTATTGCCCTATAGTTATTCGGATCATCTTTTTCACCATTTTTATAAATTGGTACTACAATCGCTTTTTTCCAGGCAGCAGGTAACTTCGAAATGCGCAAGCTCAGCTCAAATATGGAGGCTAATGGCTCAGCCAGAACAGGAGCAAGTAACTTAAGAAGTTGGGGGTGAATATCATCGGGGCCTGCCGCTGATGATCTAGATAACCTAGCCAATTCAACAAAAACCTCATGTGCTGTTATCGTTAAAACTGGAGAACCAATTTCTACCTGTTGTGATGCTGCATCTCCACATATGCTAGAGAAAACATCTGGTGTCAGCTCAAAAGCGGATGCAAACAATTATGCCATGCTGTCTGGCGATGTCACTCGAGTGTTACCGTTTCTTAAAGATGAAATAGTTGGTAGCAGAGCTCTGGATCCTTTCACATAAGCCCAATTTTTTTGGTTCTGTATCAATTTGTAAAGCTAATTGATCTTCAAAACTTTGCCTTTTTGTAATCTTAAGGCGATTGACGAAATTTCGGAACATTGTATACCGCTTTTTAAAATTATTCTGATGACGGCTTAGTTCAAATAGACGATTCCTATGTTTGAGAGCATATCGCAATTCAGTGTCAAACCAAGGAGGGTATTTAGCTTTACTTTTTGGTACTACGGAGTTGTGCAAACTTATCTGCAAGAGCTACTAAACCTGATTCAATAACATGCCACCTTACCTCAATGTCTTCACTAGCACAGTTGAATGATGTTCTTAGTGCCGCCTCTCGTAATGAGTCTTCATCAATTTGTTGCCAAGATCTTTTCGACACTATCAAATTTTCCAGTTTTGGGATCATACACATAGAAAAATAATTGAATAAGATCATGCAATGATCGCTCAATCCAATAGGACTCTGATAGCTCATATTACCCACACTTGTAATTAATTTGGAAAATACCAAATCTAGACAAGATTCCTGGTTTTGCGCGAATCTGGTGGGCGACTGCACATGTTGCTCTAACATGAGATCATTTGTAAGAAAATTCCACAAATCCGCATCTGACTTGGAAGAACTACTATCCAAAACATAATTCCCGATGTGACCAACTGAGGGTATATTAAAATCGCCAACTAATAGATATTCTTCAAGCTCAGAACAGTGACTAATTAGTGTAGAGAATTCATGACTCAATACGGATGATTGCGGCGACCTGTAGCACACGGCAATACCTAGGGGACCTCCGAAGTGTGAAACAATGACTGAGAGAAACTCACACGTGCCCAGTTCATTTTTAAAATTACGAGTGGAAGTAATGTTTAAGGATGTCTTAATATATAGTGCAACACCTCCACCCTTCCGAGACTCTCTATCAGCTCTCACCAAATTATATCCCATAATAGCAATTAAACCATCGGGGATATCACGATGCAGCCATGTTTCAGTGAGAGCCAGGATCGCTGGTTTAGCTATAAAAATAACATTAAGCATTATATTTTTATACTATAAAAATAACATAAGGCAGAAAATAGTAAAATATATAAATCAGCACAATAATATAAAGAATAAATTTAAACTCTTAAGTGGCAAATTTTTATGGATGGATAATAAATAATATACTTTGTATTAGAATAAGATACTAGATAGTTTTATCAGAAGAAATACATCATTAGCATGTAATTGCTATGTTGGGTAGAGGAGTTAGGGGCCAAAACCTGATAGCATAGCAGTTCCTCAAGATGACCTCTAATCTTATTCTGATACAACGTCTGTTATTTATAAGTCAATTCATAAAAATGACGTTTATTTTAAATTTCAATTTTTTATTTTAACTTGATTTAAATTATAGAAAATCTAAAAACAATTATTAATTTTATTATTTAATTATTAAATTTTGATTAAGCATTATTATGTTTTGTTTAGTTTATAATTATATTAAATACGCAGACTCAGTTAGCTGATTTGATTCTTGGTGCATTATCTAGTAGCAACTCAGTTTTCTCCGCAGATGACTTAAAGATGTGGAGGACAATTGACGGCATAACAGACACTGACTTATTACAAAATGACGTAAATCAACTAAATAATTAATGTCGTTGCAAATGCTTACTGCTTAATCCAGATAAATTTATGCATCTTTTACCTTGGATCTGCTAAACATGTTCTCTTATACTCTATAGACGGTGTAACAATCAAAACTACCGAAAACGACCGGTTTAGGTGTCATTGTGTCTAATGACTTCAAATCACGTGATCTCGTTTGTTGCAATTCAAGCAAGTGTCTTCGTTGACTAGGTATACTGCGTAGATCCCTCAGTACAATTATTATTGCAAACAAGCAAATGAGATACAAGCTCGTGTCGCTTACAAAACAATAAAAAAACGTTAACAAATAAGAATTCAATTAAAATAAGTCGAAAATTCCTTCTCGCTGATTCGATGCCTTTCTTAATAACGTCACTAGATATATACGATATATTCAGGCACTTTAGTACATTCCACTCATTAATTACCCTGGTTGCAAATCGATGGTGAACAGGAATTCTTGAGGGCTTTATTATTTTTCATACATTCCCACGAGTTTCTCGTCTATCATTCACGGATAGCAAGCTGGAGAGACCCCCAAAGCCATCGAACACAATTTTGATTGCAGCTTATAAATCAATGGCCGATCTGAGATATTTTAAAGTGCCGAGAAGTAGAGATGCCAAACGTTCAACAAATCTCAAATTGGAGAAATTCGAAATCATGCGCAACCATTTACTTAACAGGTTATCAATGTCACGGGATTCCTTAAGGTCTGTGGATAAGTTTCAGGTATGTCGTATTCAAGGATGGGTAGAATATATGAGCAAAATAGCAGCTTGAACATTGAACTTATTCGATCAAAAGTCTGAAATAACCCATAAAATACGATAGTTTCGATTACACATATATCTAGTGTGGAAATTAGTTTTTAAGCTACTGGTCATAATCACACATAGGTTTTTGAATTCGCTAACTTGGCTTATCTGAATCGAACCTATATGATACGATGAGTTGAGTGAAGAACCAATGGACATATGCGCACATTTAAAGGGGTTAACCCTTAAACCATTTTACGATGCCCATTTTCCAAAGGCATGTCATATCATCTTGAGGATCTTAATGCCCTCACATCTCTAATACGACGCTATTTCCTAATATCTTCAACATACAAAACGACATCAGAACGAATTACATATGGAAGCTCATTCATATAGACAATAGAATTACAACTATATTACTACGATTACTACGATTACAACGCTTACAACGATTACATCGATTACAACGATTACTTCAACGATTAAAGAATTTAAAATTGTCTTGATTATAATAAGTTCTTACAATTTCAAATTGAAATTTAAATCAAATTCCATTGATACCGCAATAAACGAAATCTGTTGGTCGGATCCATTATTCAATAACGAATTTTCCGTTTGAAAAATTGATGGAAATTTGATTTCCAGTACAATATCACATTATATGACAAAAATATGACAAAGAAGACCAACAAGCAAGCGAAACACAACAATACAACAAAGTCGGTTGGGTACGCAGATAATGAAGTGGCATGTGACTCTCACGGCTGCACGATATGGACCAAAGTAAGCTTCCCCTCAGACAGTTCTCAAACAATGACGAGTCGCAATTTCTATTGTGGTTTCTGTGCAGCTCTTGCAATTGCAAATTTAAATAAGACTATTAACGATCTACGCTCACTAACCGAAGACACTGATAAACCATTACGATCAGATATCCCTTATACATGTGAAGTATTCGAGCAAGATACAATACCTTCACTAGACAATGAAATCGCTCCGATCAACATAACGGCAACATCTGATACTTCAATATTCCGGAAATCTACCCCTACTCGAGTTTGGACACGAGGACATGCAAGATCGCGAATCGTAAAGGCAACAACCCTTGAAACTTCCTTATCTAACCTTAAATCCGATTTCCTGGATTCGTCAAATCTAGAGAATTCCATCATTTCTCACAAGGATACACAGAAACAAACATTCCATATCACTCATAAAACACATTCAAGACCGGAAACAAACACAGAAGCACCACATCACACAGCACTCCCAACTTTTTATTGTCCTCAAACAACCCATAGTCTATATAAAATGGATGGAACACTCAAACAAATGATAAATCATACCAATTCCACTGTAAACAACACTGATAACCCCAATATACCTATTCTATCTGAGCCTAAACGACATAAACGCCGAACATTCGATCGGGATAAATATTTCATCATTGTAAATTTAAATGAATCACCGAGTCCAAACAGTCTCATCCGGATTAAACATGATGTTGATTCAGTAAAGCAAGTTCTTTTAACTGTTCTCCCAACAGAAATATCAGTCGAACAAAATAGACAGGTAATACACCTCTTTCGCATTGGGAAGAAACAAGATGGTACCAAACCAAGGCTTTTGAAAGTTGTTGTTGATAGCCCCGAGACTAGTAAGCAAATCATCAAGAATTCCTTTAAGTTAAGGGGCTCCAGTATCAGACTTCTACCTGACCTCAGCACTGAAGATAGAAACAGATTGAAATCTGCAAGGAAAGAGCTTCAACAAAGAATTCAAAACGGTGAAAAAAATCTAATTGTGAAAAATTTTCAAGTTGTGCGGCGAAGGGTAAATACGCGATTCAGCCTCGGAATCCGTCTCACCGTTCCATCGACACTCTCCGCCGCACAGATTCGTGCATCCACCACGTAAACATCAATCCAATTTCAACACCGACAGCGACACCACACTACTGCCGTTACTCTCAAAATAATATTTCCATCATGTACTCTAACTGTTTAAGCATGTACAACAAATTTGACGAAATATTGTGTATCGTTAATTCAATGAACACAAACATCATAGCATTGAGTGAAACCTGGCTTAACAACGATATATATGATAATGAAATCTCAATCCCAGGCTACTTTGTTATACGATCGGATCGAACCGCCTCAAAAGGAGGTGGAGTTATATTATACGTCAAGCAACCGTTAACCATCATCGAGCACAGCATTGTATCAGATGATTCATACAACGAATATCTGTGGGCAACAGTATCTTCTCCTGATAGACAGAAACTAAAAATCGGTTTATTTTACCGATCTCCGCGCTCCGCAACTGAAAAGATTGGCATCTCTTTACGACATCACCTAACAAGCTTATCACCGATCATTATCCTAGGAGACTTCAATATGCCTCATGTCAATTGGGACCTATATACTTCGAAACATGGTTGTGATGTTGAATCATCCAATCTCCTTGATACGTTCAACGATCTCAATCTAACCCAGCATATTCACGAACCCACTAGAAGGAAGAAGCAATAATCTGCCATTTTAGACCTCTGCTTATCACGAGGGGAACCCACAATTGATGAAATCTCTCTCAGCCCCCCCTATTGGCCACAGTGATCATTGTGTCATTAGGCTGGCGCTTTCTGTCAGTCTCTTTAAAACAGCCCCCTCGGCAAAACCCGAATTGAATCCCTTCAAAGCGAATTTCGCAAGTATGACGCAAGCTATTCGAAACATTCAATGGCCTAATCCATATGAAATTGGCATAGATCAGTGCTGGGAAAATTTCAAATCTACTTTGATCAATGCTCTAAATTACTTCTCCCCTTTAAAACGTCAGCGCACATCCCACAAAACTCCCATTTGGTTTGACTCGCAGATTAAACAAATGATTAAGACAAGAGACAAAATTTACAAAAAATTCAAAGAACAGAATTGTTCTTGGACCGATTACAAGGAATTACGAAATCAAGTTACGGCACTCAAACGTCAGAAACGCAGGTGCTTCGTTTCCAATCTTTGTCGATCATCAAAAAGATATCCCAGTAAATTGTTCAAACATATCAGCTCATTAAAATCAACTACGTCTGAGATTAACTCTATATTTATGGAAACCGGTGAGCTCACATCTGATGACAAAGCAATTGCCAATATTTTCCTAGATCAATTCACGCTAGAGAGTCCTACCTGTCAGTATTGCCCCAGATTCTCCACTGCTCAATATCCGTGTTACGAATTTACTCCATTTGATAAATTTGAGGTTCTTAACGAACTTCTAAAGCTACCACGATCAATTGCGGCAGGACCAGACAATATTCCTCCAATTCTTCTTCGGGAACTTGCACCAGTAATATATGAACCTTTACACACCATATTCGATTTCTCCTTGTCAACAGGCTGTATACCATCAGATTGGAAATGTTCTATAATCCGACCTCTCTACAAAAAAGGCGACCGTAATCTAGCAAGCAACTATCGGCCCATAAGCCTTACCTGCGTTGCTTGTAAAGTGCTAGAGAAACTGCTTTTTAAACGAATCATCGGGCACCTAGAAGATAACCAAGTACTCTGCGACAGCCAGCATGGTTTCCGCCCAGGAAGATCTACTGTCACAAACCTCATACTTGCGAGGAGTGATTGGACCAGATATGCCGAGGCTGGAGTTAGTGTTGATGTTTTGTTTTTCGACCTCAGCAAAGCATTTGATCGGATATACTATGATGTCCTCTTTATTACGCTGGAACAGTACGGCATCAGAGGAACCCTCCTTAATTGGATTAACTCCTTCCTTAGAAATCGGAAGATTACTGTATTGGCTAATAAACAAATGTCAAAAACAAGAAATCCTGGACGCGGTGTTCCTCAGGGATCGGTACTCAGTCCATTGCTCTTCATTATTTACATCAACGAGCTTACTACAGCTATTTCGAGTCCATGTGGTTTATATGCCGACGACTTGAAAATTTGGCGACCAATAATCGATAGCCGAGATCCAATGATACTCCAGAGAGACATTGATAATATTAAGGTATGGTGTAATCAACTGGGACTGGTATTAAACCCCGATAAGTCAAAACATATGCGCATCGGACATCTACACATCAATTCATCATATACCATTGACGGAAGAGAAATTGAAACAGTTCTCCAATTTCAAGACCTTGGAGTGATCGTAAATAGAAGCTTATCGACCATCCCACATACCAGTCACACAGTTGCTAAATGCCGTCGAATTTTAGGACTTATTAGAAGGACCATTGGCCAGCTTGACGCATCCAGTTTTAAGTTAATTTACAATGCTTATGTCTTATCTTTAATGAGATACGCTTCACCTGCCTGTCACCCTCAAACTACGACAGAGATGAACCTGTACGAATCCATATTACGCAAAGCCACACATCTTGTGCCCAGCCAACGCAAGCTCTCATTCATTTTTCGACTCCACGCACTTGGTGTGACCACAGTGAAGAAATCTTTAAAGTCATCTGATTTAATGTTTGTGTGGACAACGCCTAATGTTCAAAAAGGGCAGAGGGAACATGTTTGTCGCAAACTGTTCGAACTTCGAAATTCAAACAGATTGAGGGGACATCACCTTACGTTAAAGACCCACATTCGTCCACGAAGAAGATTTAACACAATTGTCAACCGAACGTGGAAAAGCTGGAATAAGCTACCAAGTCAAGTGGTTTCGGCCTCCAGTATTTTGTCCTTCAAGAGAAATCTGAAGAATGTACTAACTTAAAACAATCGGATTTTCATTGATATTTTTTTAACCCTGTACCCAGCCTGTACGAGCTCTACGCTCTTTTGCTGCTGTTGTATTTAATAATAATAAATTTATCGGACTTTCATAGCGATATATGCCAAATAAAATGTAAACGAGTAATCTAAATGACTTTTAGCAACTCCTATTATCTTAAAGGTTCTCCCGTTAGATTACTAAATGATCTTGACAAGTATGAACGTGAACGTCTTCGAGAGGTTAGACAATTATTGAGATCGCGCTTAGATGCAGGAGAAACAAACTTAAGAATTCGGAATTTTCAAATTGTGCGACGAGGGACTCGCTTGAATTGGACTCCGCTGTTTGTGGATTAGATTTAGCTCCTCTCGTCGCTTCTAGCTTATCCAACATACCCATTACAAATGCATGTGATTACTTAGATGACATTGTTTATTATCAATCACCGTTGTGGTCTGCTCTGGCGAAATCCAATAGTGCTAACAGTAAGGGAAATAACACATGTGCTTCAATAGGCTATAGTTCTGTGATCTTGTATACTAACGCACGCAGTCTTCTTAATAAAATTCACGAATTGAAGCAACGTATTCAATATTCCCAGCCCTTGTTAATAGCAATAACAGAAAGCTGGCTTAACTCCGATATATCTGATCACGAGATTGAAATAGCTAATTATTCTTCTTATCGTGTCGATAGGACCGGAAAGAGAGGAGGTGGGGTAATTTTATATTTACATAATAGTGTAGCGTTTATGACCTTAAGTGCCAAGTCTGAAGGTGGTACAGAAACACTATGGGGCAATATATTACTGTCCGGTCATGTGTTAGTTACTATTGGTCTTATATATCGTAGTCCAAGAATGGATGTTTGTTCCATAGTTGATACATTATTAAAGTTTGGATCCCGTAGTAATGTGGTAGTAGTGGGTGATCTAAATATGCCTTCTATAGACTGGACTAACTTCTTATGCTTAAATAACAATAATTATTCATCAGCATTCCTTGATACTATCAATTTTCTTAATCTAACGCAACATGTCTCAATGTTTACTCGTTCCTCTGGAGACCATCAATCTTTGCTTGATATTTGTCTTACTTCCGATAAATATTTGATCACCGGTATAACATATTTGGATCCCTTAGGCAGCTCTGATCATTCTGTTATTCGCTTTAATACAAACTTATCTAATATATTGTCACAACCTGAGTCTTCATGTATGTCAGTACAATGTTTCAAAACCAATTACAGTTTAGTACGTCAATCCCTTCTCGGTACAAATTGGTATGATCCATTGATTTTTGGAGTTGAATCATCTTGGCAACAATTTGAAACTCTAATGATATCGCTCCTTCTACGTTTCTCACCTCGTAAGGTAGCAACTGCCCGTGCACGCACAAATCCTTGGTTTGATAAGGAGCTTCAAGATGCATTGAGATCCAAGAAGCAAAAATTCGTAAGGTATAGGAATGGAGAAACTGATTATAGGTCATTTAAAAAGTGTCGGAATCATTTCACATATCTCAAGAGACTTAAAAAGCGGCAATTTGAACAAGTACTGATAGGAAAGTCAGCCAACAATCCTAACATATTATTTAAATATGCAAATTTTAAAAGTAATGTTCGATCTTCTAGCTCTATCATTGGAAACAATGGACGCATTCTAGTAGATCATTTCGATATTGCTAATGCATTTGGTCGTAAATTTCTCGTATCAGCTACTACTTCTCCTTGTATAGAAATTACTCGTATTAATCCGTCAATTTTTGATATTCTTCACTTGTTCACAGTTCAAGATGTTATGAAAGAGTTTAAACGACTGAAACCGTCGGGCTCGATTTGCCCAGATTTACTTCCCTCAATATACCTGAAGAATCTTCATGATGTCATTGCTGCGCCTTTATATAGGATATTTATAGCATCATTATATTACGGTATAGTCCCGAATGCATGGAAACGCTCTATCATTAAGCCGCTTCATAAGAAAGGTGATCGATCATGTGTAGATAACTACCGACCGGTTAGTTTAACCTCTGTATCGTGTCGTGTATTAGAGAGATTACTTTATCGGATAATCAGTAGCTACCTAGAATCATACAGGTTACTTTCTACTAATCAGCACGGATTCCGTAAAAACTGTTCCACAGTAACCAACCTTTTATTGGCACAGGAAAGTTGGGGTTCCATAGTGGATGAGGGGTATGCTGTCGATGTCATATTTTTTGACTTCTCCAAAGCATTTGATCATGTACCCCATGACAAGTTGATTATGAAGATAAGTGCATTTAAAATCAATCCAATTATCATTCGTTGGATATGCAACTTTCTTTCTGGTCGCACATACCAGGTCGCCATTAACGGTACCCTTTCCGAGCATTATCCAGTTAATGCCGGTGTCCCGCAAGGGTCTGTATTGGGTCCTTTGCTGTTTTGTATTTTCATCAACGATCTACCCAGTGTAATAAGTTCGCATTCATTATTATTTGCTGACGATTTAAAAATTTGGAGAGCCATCAAGTCGAATTATGATCGTAACATTCTTCAATCAGATATTGACACGGTTCTTAAGTGGGCACGTTCTAATGGTCTGTCTGTTAATGCCTCGAAGTGCACTTGCATGCACATTCGATCACGTAATATTGTTCCAGTGCCGATATATCATCTCGGGGATCGAGTGATTAAATTGGTTTCGAGCTATAAAGATCTTGGCGTATTGATAACGGATGATTTCTCCACTCGCCAAAACACTGAGTACATTTGTTCGAAGGCCATGCGTATGGTTGGTTTCCTTCGCCGATCATTCAGCTATGTGAGTCCACGTTCTTTTAGAGTTCTTGCAAACGCTTTTGTACTAAGTCATTTGTTATATGCTTCTCAATGTTCATACCCTCGAACCAGAGATGAGATTAATCGACTTGAGAAGGTGCTACGTAGGGCAACAAAATTAGTACATTCTTTGAGAGAACTTCCTTACGAGGACCGTCTTCGGTCTTTAAATATGCAGTCATTATGTGATATTCGTGACTCGCGGGATCTGTGTCTTGTATGGGAGGTATTTCACAATGAACACCATGTGTTGCGTGGGCTCTTCAACATTCGATCAACTCGAGCTTTGCGAGGTCACTCGTTTTATCTTAGTCGCCAACGAATAGTACATTCTAGGACGATTCAATTTGGACAACGAATAATAAATTCATGGAATCGTTTAAGCGATGCTATTGTAAATGCGGGAACTCGTGAGCTCTTTAAACGACAGATTATTTTAAATTGTTAACTGATTTGTTTTTGATTTTCTCTTTTTCTTTTATTTTGACTATCGATTTGTCAGCAACTGTGAGCTATGCTCGTAACGTTGTCTACATTTTTTTATGTGAAAACTGATTTATTGAGAAATTTACAATGATGATTGTTACTCTCAAATGGGCCGTAATGTTTATAAATGTTTAAACAACAAGTTTTCTCAAGCTATTGTCGTCATCTGCCGACAGGGGTGCCGTCTTGTCGAGCGAGGACACCGGAGGCTCGCAGACACTGCACGAGCTAATGCAAATCCGATGCGCCTCTTTAGGTGACTTAGTACACTTGGGTAAGCGGATCTGTTACTCAGGGTTCGCTTGGCGGTGATATCTCTGAGTATACCCATGGCGTATTTTCCGATTCCGCCAGAAGTCGAGAATATGGCAGGAACAAAATATCCGTGTTCGACGATTGATATTCTCTCGGCATACTTTGACTGCTTACGGGATTCATTGTAGAGGAAAGAGGATTCTGGGCTACGGTTGACGTTAGATTGGGCAAGTGTTGAAAAAACGTTGACGTCTATAAACGTCCGCTCGAATCTTTCGCCCCGCATCCCACAGCATACCACATCGAGTCGTGCACCGCTTTCTCTTGACGTTGTTTCCTTCTCGAAGATCAATGTCTCCGGAACCTCCGCAAGTACGGGCTCAGTAGCAACTCCATGGCATACCTCCGAAAGTTCTAAGGCAAGGATGTCGCGTACGGCATTATGGCGTATAATCGGAAGACCACCCGTTTTACAGGAGAGAGCATGACTGACAGACTGTGTTGTTCCACATGCGCATTTGTCTTGAGATACGTTTGGGGGGGGTCCAACCATAACGCGAACATAAGGCATCACTGAACTCGTTACGACTGAGATGAAAACCATCCTTGACGAGCGGTAGTGCACTTAACCAAGTTGACGCACCAACCATTGCAGCATGTGCGATAATGTTGGAAGATGCCGAGTCCATGCACTGGATAGTGGAAAGTAATTTGTTTTGGAAAGCCTGTGTCCTCATTTTAGAAATATTGTGAATTGTAGATTTCTGCAAATGACACAGATCGATGACATTTAGCCCGTAATCGAATGTTTTGCAAATTTTTTCCGAGTATTCATACTCAACGGCACATGCATGTGTCGGGTCCGTGATCCCAATACCACCCAACTTTATCGGAATTGATAAAACTGATTTCCAGTTCGAGTCAACCTTGATTTGTGTTAATTCAGGTATTAACCTTTCGAAAATGGTCGAACTTACTGAATCAAATTGGGATGGTGAACACTGGACAGTTCTTAGCAGATGGGACCATTTGAACTGAAACGATTTTGTGAAACCGGCATACGCTACATGAGGGTCAACGTAGGAAATTGACACGAGGCGTTCCAATAACGAAACCCATTTACAACATTTTTCGGATATATAGTCGTCGATAAACTTTTCCGTACCAACCGGTGCGCCCAAAATTGAAATGCCTGAAATCGAGTGATTAACCGCTATTTTTGGAGTAGAAAAGTCAGCACTCGGATGACCTAGTAGTTGCGTTTTTGTCGCATTGACATGATAACCATATATTGGTCCTTTTCTAATTAGTATTTCCCATACTTTCTGCAAGTCGACCATAGTCCCTACGAAATTCGAATCGTCTGCAAACCATCGTTGCAGCACACTAGGAACCGCTCTAGCGATTTCATTCACCAATGGAAGGGTAGCCATCGAAAAAGCCGTCATAGCGAACGGATCACCTTGAGTAAATCCCTCTTCTGACTGTATACTATCTCCACCGAGACAGAGTTTGGCTGGTCGCATGTATATGTTGTTCAGTGCTGTATACAACGAAGGGCATACATATTGAATGTTGTGTAGTGCAGCTTTTCTGTTAATGGCATTAAATGCATTAGAGGCATCAACTGCCAGGATGCAATGGTCTTCCTTCGCTTGGAAAGCATCCCGTACAGATCGAATGGCATACTCAATCCCCGCTTTCTGTGAGGCGGCTAACTGTATACAACCGGCGGATTCCTGTAAATCAAAGGTAATGATCTTTAGGAGAGCCTTACAAATGATTCGCCTTGGAACCTCGCATATTCCAATCGGACGAACCCCTCCATTCTTCTTCTTGATTGCTACAAGCCTGCAAGCTGTAAAAGCATCAAGTGAGCCGGGAATCACGCTTTCCGCTGCGATATGAGTTCCAAGGTCGGCAAGAGCCTTTGCCAATGACTGTGAATGACTGCCAAACTTAGTAAGCATGCTGCGCCATAAGTTCGAGTCCATCCCTGATGGACCAGCACTGCCGTTGGTCTCAAGACTTGCCTTGATAATTCTCTCCTCGTCGAGTTCGAAAAATCGAACTGGATGATGCCGCAAGGAATCGTGCAAGGGGAATTGTAACAATGCTTCGGGACGAGCTGTTGAGGCTTTGGGGTGAAGGCTCTGTAGAATATCCTTCACGGAACTGCCGTTGATTTTGGTGTCATAAGATAGTACGCCTTCCTCATAATCCCCTGTCAGAACAGATCCCGCTGCACTAAGCTTACCATTCGTTATCATTCGAATGTATCGTTTTTTCCAATCTTGTTTAGTAATCGGTTTTGTTCTTCTCATGTTTTGCTGCAAGTATTCTGCTTCTTCACATAGCTCAATAAAACGCTTCTCACTCCACAAGAGTAAGCGTCGTTCTATGGTTTTCCGAATCGAGGCGATTTTCCTCGTGTGGATTCTCTGAAGAATTAGGTGTGAGAATACGGACGCCATCTTTAGGGAATCAATTGACTGTGGCTGTGACTGTGTAATGTCGGCGAAGAAGGATGTTAAAATCTGTATGAATTTATGGCTTGCCGAACAAGCAGGTAGTGTCATGAGATTAGGTCGCCATTGACACGTCTGCTCAAATAAATCGGCTGGCGACATCGCCTCGGACAGAGTTGCGCAACCAGTCAAGGTGCTCACAATGTTGTTACCGTTTTGTTCGGAAATGTTAGTACCGCCGGTAGGAAATACACTATTTGTACAAAGTGTATTCTGAGTCATTCCATTACCGAAGGGAATCGTTTCATCAACTCTATTTATTGGTTCATCGGCGGAAGTCGAAGGTACCATCTGAAGTACAATATTTGTACGATTGTTACAGTCGGGAGCACGACAATTCACACAAGGAACTCCTGCCTTCGCGCATCTGCAAGCTTTACATTTCGCAGACGGACCATTGCATCCGCAGCACAATCTCTGACCTGATGGTTTTCCTTTGGGCATGATTGTTTGCTTCGTTATATGTCGGCGAGCGTGAGCGAGCCGACGCAGTCCTTGTAATTAGTGTATGATAACTGTATTAATAATAATAACCAAGAAAGTTGTGTGGTAAGTTGTTCAGAAATTATCTTGAACACTTATAACTTTTTCTTGATAATCGCTCTTCTATAATCGTTCTTCTATAATCGTTCTTCTACACTTATAACTTTTTCTTGATAATCGCTCTTCTATAATCGTTCTTTGTATGTTATTTATTGTAAGAGTTTCAATAACCAAGACTTATTTTAAGGCTTATTTCAAGACTTATTTTAACGTTGTCTACATAATAATAATAATTTTTTTTTTTAATAAAATATAATTGATTTTTTTTTGAAAAAAAAAACAAACAAATATAGTTATACTATAAATTTTAGTTCATTGAGTTTGCAGGTCGATGATAATAATAATAATAATAATAATTATTCGGGTGCCCCTACGTCTTTCGACAACGCGATCTTGTGGCTTTGACGTGTGCTTACAGAGAAGTCAATAGAGAGTGCATGCTCGAGGTTTGAACCCCGTACATAGAGTTTGCAATGCACACGCCTCCACCATTCGGCCACGCGGGGCTAATAATAATAATAATAATAATAATTATTATACGTGAAGAATCCACTAAAACTATTAGCTCCAATCATTATAATTATATCAAATAATTATAAAAATCATTGAAAAAATGATAATGTTAGACCTTTATTCTTAAAAGTTTAAAGAATAAAGCACCAGTCTTTTCACATCAGTTTATCCTATATTTTAGGTAATGCGATAAAATTAATATAAGGTTTATGAATTTTAATTTCAAAATTATTTGTAAAAAAAAACTTTTTTTTATAAAATTCAACAATAATTAAAATGCGATAATTGATAAATAAACAATTTATACAATTATTTATTAGTGGAGAGAGTGAAGTAAAATATTTATTTAATCGAATTTTCAATAGCCTACTTCTATCATCTTCAGGAGTGCAGTAGACTATTGCAGCAGGCTTTAGCAGTAGGGTATTAAAAATTTGATTAAATAAATATTTTACTTCACTCTTTACTAATAAATAATCCAATATGAGTGAACAATCAATTTATTATATAATAATAAAAATTTATAATAATATAATTTATTATATTATTTATTATTTATCCAATTTTTATATATTTTTGTGTTACTATTTTGTTGTCTAATAATAATAAAACCGAGTCCGATGCATTAGGAGACGAAAAAGAGTCTTAGTCTGTTGAGGGAATATTCAGATCTCATAGGATTAGACATAAAGAAGACTTCATATGTGGAGTTAGTACAAGCAAATTAATTCGCAAACTCTCACACGATCCTTCCATTCCTAACCTTTCTTTACATTGATTGTCACCCTCTTTATTATCATTATCCTCTATGTCTCTCGTCGTTAAACCTACTCCTTCCATATCCTCAAATGCCAGCTCTCATATCGTGATATCACCCTCTCACGTCACTCTTCATCCTTTACGGAAACGCTTTCCTTCTCACGATCGCTGCGTCATCGTCACAAATATCACTCCTTCCACCTCCTTATCTCAACAAGCACGTCTCCACCATGATGTTCCGCCTTCAGATCCATCTTTTCGTCTCTCATTGCTGCGGATAAACCATTCTTTTTCAACGACATCTTATCTGTGGCATTCATCCGCCTAAACAAGTCTTCTCAATTTAATCCTTTTCAACACTCTCTAAGAACATTGTTTTCAAGCATTGCCTCTCATGCGCCCTCTGTCCTCTTCCAACGACTTAAACTCATCTCCTCTTTAGCCACTCGCATTTCCGCGATCGCACACCTTCTGAAATCGCTCAACTCTTTTCTGCCCGCATCAAAAAACGCCGTCACAAAGAAAATGGCGAAATATCTCTCTCCATACGAAACATCGACGGAAATTTTCAAGTTGTCCACACCCAATCAAAATGCATGAAAGTCAATGTATATATTTTAAATATTCCAAAATAGGTATTTTTCATAAAATACTAATCATAGCACGCATGTTAAAGAATTATTAAAAAATTCTATAAAATTTTATAGAATTATTCTATATGTTTATTTATATAAATATATCTATATTATTATAGTGTACAAGTTACTAGCCGCAAATGGCTGTTTCAACTGTTCACAAATTACATTTTAAAATATCAATTAAAATACATCCACGAATCCAAATTAGAGTTCACAATCCACTTCAGCAGCATCTTCTTGAAGTGTCTATTGCTAGTAGCATTGACGACGTCTTCAGCGAATTCCAAACATTATCCAGCTTCGACAGAGACAGGATTTTTTAAAAAACATGTATAGACCTAATTCAAGCATATCATCATATCTGTTTCTGCTATTTCTTTGATACTTTTATGTAAATACCTGTTTGTTGATGTTATTAAAAACAAACCTGCTTGTTTTTGTGTACAAAAATTGAGTAAACCAAAAGCCGAATTTACCTCTTGTTTCCTGAGAGGAAATAGTCAATTCGTTATTTTACAAGTATTTTAATTGATATTTCGCAATCAATAGATTGCAAAATAACTATTAATGTAACATTGATATTCCTTTAACAACTATCGCTGAATTCATTGTCGAGACATGTTGTTCATAATTCCGCACAAAATCCAACTTTCAAAAATAAACAATTTTACGATTTTATGGATATATTTTGGGTTTAAAAATTCTACATTTTTGAAATATTTAAAAATTTATTGAGTTCGTAAATTCGTAAAATTTCGACAGATCTGATGTTAATATACATTAATAACGTATATTAACAACAATAATATGTTGTTAATATAATAAGTTGATTAAATAATTATAATAATATAACAGGTTAATTATTATATAAATATAATATGTAATATAATATTAATATTTATATTCAGTGCAGCAACGACATGTTGCACTTCATTATTCAGCTTCATTAATGGGCCGATAAACTGTTTCGGCCCATTAATATTGTAAAATATTTCGTTAAAAGCAAACTATTTAGTTAAATACACTTTCTTCTCGCTATTGTCTATGACAGTTTGAACGATGATCAAAACATAATGTATCGTAGCAAAATAAAATTGTTTCAGAAAAGGTTTGTTTATTTTTAGAGTATATTCGAAGGTATCTGCTTGCACAGAATCCACAAGTGAAGGATACATTTGAATAACAATCTCTAGATGAGACAGGAACAACACTAGTCCATACGACACAGTAGGAAGTATCATAGTCTACTTGCAAATCACAGTAATCAACACACGCTGTCACATGAAGAATATTACGAACTGTCGTTGCTTTTTGGGACCGTTCTTTTTATGTTGCTTAACCATTGTTGCAGCTTTGTAATGTCGATAATCTTAGTCCTGTAATATTAATAGTCTTAGTCGATAGTCTTAGTTGATAGTCTTAGTCGATAGTCTTAGTTGATAGTCTTAGTCGATAGTCTTAGTATATAGTCTTAGTCGATAGTCTTAGTATATAGTCTTAGTCGATAGTCTTAGTCAATAGTCTTAGTCGATAGTCTTAGTCAATAGTCTTAGTCGATAGTCTTAGTATATTATTATAGTGTACAAGTTACTAGCCGCAAATGGCTGTTTCAACTGTTCACAAATTACATTTTAAAATATCAATTAAAATACATCCACGAATCCAAATTAGAGTTCACAATCCACTTCAGCAGCATCTTCTTGAAGTGTCTATTGCTAGTAGCATTGACGACGTCTTCAGGCAGCGAATTCCAAACATTCAATGCGCGGTGGGAAAGCCTACTCACACTCCTTATTTTGCCATGGGGGAATTTAAATAACGTAAGGGAGTGACCTCTGCGACGCGAATTTCTCAATTTTATCGAATTGGATGGGAACCCCTCTTTTCCACGAACCAAATGCCACATCGCTACAAGATCTAAATATAGTAGCCTCTGGGCCGTTGAAGGCATTTTTAAGCAAGCTAGGCGCTCATTGTAAGAATAAAGAGATGTAATGCAAAGTTTGGTTCCTCTACATAAAATCGACTCGGTCTTTTTCATCTCAGCCTTGGTGGATGGAAAAGTTGATGCGATGCAGTATTCCACATGCGGACGGACTAACGCACAGTAGAGATGCTTAAATAATTTTGGATGCAGCTTACTAAATGTGTTCTTAATACAATACAAGGCCTTCATGGCTTTACCGTAGATATAATCGGTATTCGGTCGTGTTTTAAGGTCGTTATTCAAAATAATCCCTAGGTCTCTATGAACAGAAATGTTGTGAAGCTTATAACATCCTAAATAGAATTCATGATCAGATTTACATTTGCCGAGTTTCATATGAACGCACTTATCTACATTTATGGTCATACCGGTAGCACTGCTCCAGTCGTAGATTGTCTGGAGATCATGTTGTAGATGCCGGCCATCAGGATCTGAGATGCTATCGCACCACACTTTCACATCGTCTGCGAATGCCAGGCAGGGACTGTTTATGCGTAACAGAAGATCATTGAGAAATATAATAAAAAGCAAGGGACCAAGGACTGTACCTTGCGGAACTCCGGATTTAACTAACCTAGTAGAAGACATGCTATTGCCAACCCTCACCTGAAATGATCTCCCGTCCAAAAAATCACGAATCCAATTGCATAACATGGAGGATACTCCGTAGTGTGCTAACAACCTAATCATCCCATCATGAGGGACGCGATCGAAGGCTTTCGAAAAATCAATAAAGATTATATCGAGTGAGCTACCAAAACTTAACGACTGGGTCCAAGTTTCGCGCGCGGTAAGCAAGTTCGTCAAACAAGAACGGGAGTGACGAAAACCATGTTGAGCGGACGATAGTATACCAAGAGAGACAAGATGATCGTAGACTCTAGTGCTGATGGCGCGTTCGAGAACTTTGCACAGAGAAGAGGTTAAGCTTATTGGCCTATAATCACCACAGGATGATGCAAAAATTTTTTTGGGAATAGGAACAACGGTTGCAGTTTTCCAATCTTCTGGGACACTGCCAGTGGCCAGAATTTTATCAAAGATAATAGTCAGGAATGGTGCCAGGTAACTCGATAAAGCTTTGAGCAGGTATGGGGAGATGTCATCGGGGCCAGCTGCGCTAAAAGGACGAATATTATTGAGATAATCTTGAATTTCAGTAACGCAAATTGGCCGGGATTCATTACGCGGAGGGATAGAGCACCCGTACCATATCATATGAGAATCGCAATGTGGTAAAGTGGATAAAGAGAACGAGGATGCGAAGGTCTCAGCTATATCAGTTTCATTTGTAACCAAGCCACATTCAGAGTGCACATGCTTGATTGCAGAGTTGAGCGTTCCGTTTTGCCGAGCATATGACCAAAATAGCTTGGGGTTGCGATTAACTTCCTTGATGATTGTAGATTCGAATTTATCACGTTTTAACGTTTTCATACGAGTACAGACGTTCCTAAGATACCTATAAATGTTGGCGTAATACGGAAGCGAACGAGATAACTTCCAAAGACGATTTCGTACTCGCAACATCAATCTCAGGTCCTTATCGAACCAAACAGGATATTTAGTATTTGGCGAGATGATACGCTTTGGTGCAAACACGTCAGAAATACCTAAAAGGTAATCCCCAATCACTTTTAGTGAGACTTCTTTAGTATTTGTTAAAGATAGTGGACGACGTTGACAGAAAGATAAAATTTGCTCATCAAGCACTTTTGACCAAACCCGTTTTACGATGGGAGCCGTAAAATGGCGGAATTTAAAGTTTGGGGTGACCTGTAGTGATAGCACGCAGTGGTCAGAGTTACCTATCGGTGGAAGATAATCCACTCGAGCTACGTCTTCAAGACGTTTAGAAAAAACCAAGTCATGTATAGTATCATTATTATGGGAAGAAAATCGTGTGGGCTCTTGAATGTGTTGTACTAGTAAGAGTTCATCAGCGAGGAAGTGGGAGATTTCTCTTTCTACGACGGTGCCATCATCAAATATTGTTTGCCGCCAATCTGAAATAGGTAGGTTGAAGTCTCCTAGAAGAAGGAAATGAGAACTGATACTTATCGATCGCAATACTGACTTCAGAAGATTACAATCAGTGATCATAGAAGGTGAGCGATATACAACGCAGAGACTGATACCAACACGATCATACCCAATATGAAAGGTAATACTCTCGAACGAGCCTTGCGGATCACAAACTTGATCGATGCCAGAAATTAGCAAATGGTCTCGAACGTACACTGCAACACCGCCCCCTCGCATACTGGACCTCCTGTCCCCTCGAAGTAGACGATAACCTGGAATATTTACAGTGGCATCCAAGATGTGTTCATGTAGCCATGACTCACTAACACAGAATATATCATACGCATTAACCTCAACATGGTATCGAAGCTCTACGAGTTGTGCAGGAAGACTTCGTAAATTTGAATAACCTACCGATAAATAGCAACGAGTTGCATTGGAATCCTTTTTGGTTTTACTAAGGCACGGTCTATCAAATACAATCAGATACCCTAAGGAATGGTCAGTGTTCTCTGAATTTACATGGAAACAGGGGTCCCGACAGTTAAAGGAGCCAACTGTTTCCAACGTACGACAGGACGCCACTTGACAACCCGAAAATCCCGTATGCATATATTAGCCTCACCTTGAGAAAGCCGGTGTCTCAATTCGATGTTTGCTTTTCGTAATTGTAATCGCTCATCTGGCGAAAGGTCACGAAGGATACGAAATGGCAACCCCCTAAGACGATATCCACGTGATAACAACATGCGCACATGATCACTAGAGGACAATATCACCTTCAACAGTCTTGGTTTCTCCTGTGTTCTTTTACCAAGCCGAAATAGCTTCTTCACGTGTATAGACGATGCTAACTCTTCATCACCTTCATGCAATAGATGGAATAATACCTTACGCAAAATAGACACGTCATGGTCCATATGTTCCTGTGAGTTTGCGGAATTGGACTCAGTAAGTTCGCTGAATAACACGCTATATGACCTGTCATAATGATGCCGAGTTATCTCAACCGACTTCGCATGTCGAACTTCGTTATTTTCTGTAAGGGAAAAGTTCGATGCTATATGGGTTGGGGATCTGTTGTCTGAAGACGTGCACAAGCTGGACGACGAATTTGCTTGGACACTGGTGTCATTGTTGTCGATAATTGGCTTATCACATGGTGCAACATTTATAAGAGCATGCTTTGAATTCAATGAAGTCCGTAAAACACTGTCGCCCATCCGGCATTGAGGCTCAACTTCAATGTTGGAACTTGTGGCATTTACTACTGATTTAGGAGGCAAGTAATTTTCTAGCGTAGATGAAATGATGTGCGAATCGTCATCAGAAACTATCTTAGTAATCGTATATGACCTCTCATGTCCCCTTTTCCACACTCGAGTTGGCGTTGAAGCCACAGAAAGGCTATTATCATGTTGTGTTTTACTCTGGACGTGAGGGGAGATCTCTAGTTGATCGGCTTGTTTTGTGGTGTCTGTACATGAATTGGTACATTGGTTATTATCATTATCATCGGTAGGTTTGTTTTGCTCACTCCTCGTAGCCCTTCGTATAACAGCACTGCAAAAGCCGCACATGAATGATCGCAAGTGATATATCGCCTGATCTTTACTCTTCACTTTGACAATGCTCCACACATCACAGTTTGGCGCATCGCAGCCTACTTCTAACTGAATGTAACAGTCGTCAGATAATGAGTTATTGATTCTGCCCTTCTTATATTTTTTGGTCATTGTAATCGTGAGACAACGAGGTATTCGCTTGTATGTTATTATATTGTTCCGTTTAAGTAATCCTGGATTGATCAGGAACTGGATTGATTGTAAGTAATCCTGGATTGATCAGGAACTGGATTGATTGTAATTAATCGTAAAATGCTTCCCAAGTAAAATCAATATGGAATGTAATTTGTGTATGTTTATAAGAAACCAAAATTTTTTTTATAATATGTTTATAAACGAACAACGGATACTGATATTTTATTGTATGTTTATAAGAAACCAAAATTTTTTTTATATATTATATTTTATTCTATATATTTTTAAAAATTCTCTCCTTTGATCAGTTTATAATTTTTATTAAGAGATCTGAATATTCCCTCAACAGACTGGGACTCTTTTTCGTCTCCTAATGCATCGGACTCAGTTTTATTGAGTGTTCAAACCTCGAGCTTCACGAGGTTCAAACCTCGAGCATGCACTCTCTCTTGACTTCTCTGTAAGCACACATCAAAGCCACAATGGTCGCGTTGTCGAGAGACGTAGGGGCACCCGATGATGAAGCAAGTTCACTCTTTAGTGAACAACAAAGAATTAAATTACATTGTTAATATACAACTTGATATTAAAATTATAAAAATATGGACAATTTTAAATAATTTTGATTTATTAATAATTTTGCATCTATTATATATTTATTATAAATATATATGATAAAACAAAATAAATATAATTTTATCGCTTCGCAACAAATTAAATATTTTGCTAATCCGGGATATCAAGATATTCTATGTTTAGGCATAATATATTATTCACACGAGAAAATTTCTTTTATATAAATTTTTACAATAAATAAATATTTAAAAAATATATAATTATAAATACAAAATTATAATTAAAAATTTTAGATTACGATCAAATTTATAATAACAATTTATAAACTGTCTTAAAATAAAGATAGTTTTTATGAATTCACTAATAAAAAGTATACGATGTATTCAAATAAAAAATAAAGATCATCAGATTAAAATTATTTAAAATTTATATTTCCATCTCGTTCAAAACTCCGACAAGTCCAAAATAATGTGGATCCTCCCCCGTAAATCAAACATATCTCCTCCCACTGTATCTATTGCCTCATCGATCATCCACATGGTACACAATCTCACTTTCTTAGGCTTCCATTTCGATGATCACATTTCCCTTAAACCCTTCGTCCGTGACAAGGTCCGCTCGTCTAACTTAATTCTCCGTGACATCCGCCGTATCCGCCCCTTTATCGACTTCCGTTCTTGTATGTATCTTCTTTCATCGTTTCTTTTTCCTAAACTCGATTACTGCCTCAGCCTTTTCGCCAATTCTCCAAAATCCATTATCCTATCCGTACAACACATATTCAACTCCGCCGTGCGAGTGCTCCTACGTCTCCGTCGCTTTGACTAAACATCCACACATCTTGCCCAACTCTCCTGGCCTACCATCCACATCTGCATCCAACTCCGCCTTCTTCTCGTCTCTTTTCGTCGCATCGATATCGGCTCCCCCATCGTTCATCAACCTCCCTTTCTTAGATGATACTCGCCTCACCTTTTTATCACTGCGTTTCCGTCAATTCCTCTTACTCCATGTACCCAATTACTCCAACAACTACGGTTTCCGATCCTTCATCGTTGTTACCCCACTTGTCTGGAATCAGCTTTGAGTCGACGTCCGCCGCCTTCCCTCTTTTTTCATATTCAAATACCTGCGCTTTTCCCACCTTCTCTACACATGATTGTGATTTTTTCGTGGTCATGTAAGCGTGCGCCGGCACGCATTTGCCAAGTAAAAATAAATCAATTTTCTGATTAGGTCAATCAGGGATATCATTCGATCTCCTCTAGAATCATTCAGGTCCCCAACAATGTATAATGCACCGGCATTAAACACCATAACCAGAAACTACTTATTTAAGCAAAAACTTATTGACGGCATGTTTACTCTCCCTCGCCGTCAGCCACCCGGTTTTATGGAGCAGTTTACTGAATAAATCGGACAGCGGCAACGAAAAATTTTAGAAGTTGATTTTTTAAAGTTGAAATTTTAGAAGTTGTAGGATCCACATTATTTGGGACTTGTCGGGGTTTTGAACGAGATGGAAATGTAAATTTTAAATAATTTTAATCTTTATGAAATCAAGCAAACGTTAAGACGCTTGTTAGTCATTGAGACCAGGGTGAGCTCTAAACTACCCTCAATTTTTAATGTGAAAATTGTATCATCAAAATCAGTATATAACACCCCTCTTGCAGTAAGATGACATATCCATGATCAAAATTGGAATACTATGTTAGTTTCTAACGATTCCTATATTACAACTGATCAAGTATATATCCTAAAACGAGTTGTACTCGATGTGCCTTCTTTTACACAATTGCATATACAGAAGAGTGCAATTATCCATGCATGACACATTTTTGTTTTGAAGCATTTTTCACATCAGCCTTTATCGAGGTACAATAAGGCTTTGTAAGTACTGCGGTACAGATTAAAACGCATTTTTAATTCTGCAGCTACTTTGCAAAAAGTGTTATTAAAACGTACCTTAACAACGACATCTATAAAAAGGTTAGTTAAAAATACAAGACCTTTGTAAGATGTATTTATGCTATCCATAACAAACAATCTAGCAGGTAGTAATATCACGAACAAATTATTTCTTTATTGACTTCATTGTTCCACATATTTTACTCTGTGAAGTTTTGATGTAAGCCCTTCTTTATAATCTGAACGATGAAGCTCTAATGTAAGCCCCTCTTACATTTGTCTTACAATTTTTTTATAATTGCATTTTTACTCATAATCACACGCTAGTCTCAGTTGTTATCTCATAATCACATGCTGATTTGTATCGGCACCTACATGTCATTTTGTAAAAACTATTCACTGCAATTTTTAATCATTCTTAATTTTTAGTCATTTTCAAAGTAAGTAATAAAATTTAGCATTATTATAGTCAGAAGTTATATTCTTTTGGGGAAGAATATAATTTTTAAAGTGTAAATTCATTGTGGAAATGCAATTTATTGCAGAAATTAAAAGCAAAATTTTTGAAAATAGTTTAGCAAAAATATTTTTGCTATTTTAAAAAATGTAAATTTTTAATTTGGCAAATTTCAGTTATCTAAACAAATGATATTAACATTTAATATTATTAATATTAATATTTGACAAAGTCAATATTAACAGATATAAATTAACATGGAATGTTTTTCTTAAAAAATGAAAAATAATACATACAAGATAATATACATATCTTATTACATTCCAGTAGTTAGCCAATTTCAGTTTGATACAAAATTGTTTCACAGTCATTGAAAATTCGCTGTCTAGATAAGTGTAACTATTACAAAGCTGCAACAATGGTTAAGCAACCTAAAAAGGTTGCTTAACCATTGTCCTAGGTCCCCTGCTTTTCTCTCTTCTGCTTGGCGATCTCTCTCCATTTATCAAACCTTACTCCTTTAACGTCATGCAATACGCTGATGACATTCTAATCTATGCTCATGCACACGTACATCGCAAACAAGATATCGGCATTTCTGCCTCCAACTGTCTTTTTTCCATCTACAAACGTCTCTCCAATCTCCATCTCGTTCTAAACCCCGAAAAGTCCAAAATAATGTGGATCCTCCCCCGTAAACCAAACATATCTCCTCCCACTGTATCTTTTGCCTCATCGATCATCCCCATAGTCCACAATCTCACTTTCTTAGGCTTCCATTTCGATGATCACATTTCCCTTAAACCCTTCGTCCGTGACAAGGTCCGCTCATCTAACTTAATTCTCCGTGACATCCGCCGTATCCGCCCCCTTATCAACTTCCGCTCTTGTATGTCTCTTATTTTAAGGCTTCTTTTTCCTAAAGTCGATTACTGCCTTAGACTTTTCGCCAATTCTCCAAAATCCATAATCCTACCCCTACAACAAATAATCAACAGCGCCGTTCAAGTGCTCTTTCGTCTCCCTCGCTTCGACCACACATCCACATATTTTGCCCAACTCTTTTGACCCACCCTCCACATCCGCATCAAACTCCGCCTTCTCGTAACTTTTCGTCTCATCGCTGTCGGCTCCCCATCGTTCATCAACCTTCCTTTCTTAAACGACACTCGCCCCACCTCGCTATCGCTGAGTTTCCGTAATTCCCTCTTACTCCACGTTCCCAATCACTCCAACAACTACGGTCTCCGATCCGTCCTCGTCGCCGCCTCACTCGCCTGGAATCAACTCCCTCTCGACATCCGCCGCGCTCCCTCCTTTATCACATTCAAACACCTCATCCGTTCACACCTCCTCGACACATGATTTACATTTTTGTTTTGCTATGGTCATGTAAGCATGCGCTGGCACGCATTTGCCACGTTAAAAATTAATTTAAAAACGACCGGTCATCTTCATTTTCTGAAGGTGCTAACAGAGGTTAGCGAAATATCTAATAAAACTTTCCTATTTTCTTTGATCCAAAAATACAATCCAAAAATAATACAAATGTATAATAAATATAAAATTAAATAAATAAAATGTATATGAATGAACATCAAATGAACCCTTCATAAAATGAACCCTTCGAAAAAATAAAATGAGATAATATATACAACAATATACGCAATCATACAAACTGAAGACTATCGACAGAGAATATTATCGACAGAGAATTTTATCGACAGAGAATATTATCGACAGAGAATATTATCGACAGAGAATATTATGGACTAAGACTATCGACTAAGACCATCGACTAAAACTATCGACTAAGACTATCGACTAAGACTATCGATTAAAACTATCGACTAAGACTATCGACTAAGACTATTGACTAGGACTATCGACTAAGACTATCGACTAAGACTATTAATATTACAGGACTAAGATTATCGACATTACAAAACTGCGACAATGGTTAAGCAACATAAAAAGAACGGTCCCAAAAAGCAACGACAGTTCGTAATATTCTTCATGTGACAGCGTGTTGATTACTGTGATTTGCAAGTAGACTATGATACTTCCGACTGTCGTATGGACTAGTGTTGTTCCTGTCTTATCTAGAGATTGTGTTTCAAATGTATCCTTCACTTGTGGATTCTGTGCAAGCAGATACCTTTCGAATAAACTCACCGTTTCAGCTAAACAGTTTATGTTCATGGTATGTCAACTCAAACTGACAATTATGATATGCGGTTTTTTTATTAAAAAAATCGTTTGATGGAAACAATACAACCAACGCTCCAGAGTCTGTAAAGACGGAAATCAATCGAGTACAAAGCAATAGATCTAAACTCATGATCTCGAACTTGAAAGGGTCACTGTGACTGACCGAAACGTTGTCACAATTTACTATGAGAAATTTTTTTCTCGTGTGATAATTAATAATGCCTAAAAAACATTACATGGCACACGAATGTCATTCTAACATAATTAATTAAATAAGATAAAGATAAAGATTTTCTTAAATAACAAAACTTAGTGTTATATAACAACTAAAAAATAAAATAAAAAGGAACTTGTATCAAAAATACAGGAATGAAAAATTTAGCTAATGAGTCGCGATTCAGGTCTTCACCAATCTTTAAGGCCGCCTCAGGTCCAGCGGGATCTGAGCCCCCCCCAGCCAATCCAACACGCCGCCCTTCGACTGAAGCACTCGGGGTCTTTAACCTCACGAATAATCCAATCAAGGCGGACGATGCTTGGTAATCGCAAGATGAGGAGCTTAAGAAATCTTAGTCTTTGTTCTGGGGGACGTCCTTTTGAAAAGAAGACCGATCCCGAGATAGCCCAAGTACCCCATAGGCGCACTTGGGTTTTCTCTTTCAATGACAGATGTTGGTCCCGTTTCAGGGCCCATCTAGCTTTCTTCAGGATATGGTTTAGTCTATCCATGTCAGCTTTTGCTGACCAGTTCACCGTAATGGTGAACCCCAGGTATCTTACTCGATTTGTGAAGGTAGGGAGTGGTTGATTAGTCAGGATGGAAGTTAGAGCTGAGAGTGCTAATCTCTTTAGTTTTTTCCTTGTCGCAGAGGCGCCATGAAAGACAACCACCTGCGATTTGGAGGAGTTTAAAACAAGGTTGGACAAGGGCAGCTGATCATTTAATCTAGTAAAGAAACGGCTGATTTGAGAGACTACATCTTTGCATCTGCGTCCAGAGAACAAGGCTGTGGTATCATCAGGATATACCACAAAATGTTGATCGCGTTTGAATTTTTTGTAGAGTTCAATAGAGGCAGCAAGATACAAGATTGGAGAAAGTGGGGAGCCTTATGGCACACCTGTAATAGGGTAGAAGTGACGTGCATCTGGGTCGTCTTCATAGAAGAATCACTCTGTGTACAACAATATTTACACCCTGTTAACAACTCTCGCAGGCAACCCGAGGGACCTGAGAGAAGTGATAACAAAAGGGATGGAAATGCGGTCAAAAGCAGCCGAAAAGTCAAGAAAGACAGCCACAGCAAGCTGATGACTGTTATCTTGACAAAACTGTTGCACTTCACCTATTGCTGAATAGACCGAGTGATCTTTTACATACCCATGAAAACCTGGTGGCATTAAATTTCGCCTACTTAGATGGTCGCGGATTTTACGCGCAAGCGCTTTTTTGTAAATGGAGATGAGGGAGTTTTGAATTGAAATAGGCCGCAGATCTTTGGGACACGTAATCGACTTCTTTTTAGGTAAAAATACTCGACGGCTAATATTGATGTTAGCAATGTCAGACGGGGAGGCTAATAGCATTGTCCAGCCTTATCAAACAAGATAGGGCTGGACAAAATAGTTAAGAAGGAGGGAAGATCTTAAGGAGGATATAACTAAGGTTAAAAGACCTTGAGATGAAGATGAGTGAGGAGAGGTTATATACGGAGTGATGTGGGTGTATATATGCTGAGTGATAAATCGAGTAATGTCCTGAGGGATACGGATAGACCCCGTCTCCTGATGGACTATAACATCTGCATCTCTACCAGATAAAAGGCTAAGGGCAGAAGCACCTCCCGAATTTCACTGAAGTATATTCAGTGAAAAAGGCTCTTGATTACTTTGCATTGTGTTAGTTTAGCTGGAAGGGGATTGCCACATCCTTGACAGAGCTAGGGGTGGAAGGATTGCCCCCTCCACCACTAGCGCCGCCCAGAGTGGGTACTTGCCCCCGGGCATTATCATCATTTCCCTTTGAGGCGCTTCTATTCATGCCCATAAGCATTTTGCCGATCTTTAAGGGGGAACGGCTTGGGCCGAAGCTCCTCGTTTCTTGGATTTCCGAGCTGACGCCCATCTTTTATTTGTATCCCCATCGGTTGCAATTGCTATAACCGGATTGACGAACAGATTGGCAATTGTTTTCGCTACAAGCTCTTGTATTTCCTTTCTGAAAGTTTCGAACTTGAGGTCCATAATAAAAATAGACTCGCAGTCAGATGATCTATATGCCGACTTGGCGAATGTTTCAGGTGCAGATTTTGGCGTACGGAACTTTGCAATATATTCCTTAAAGTGGGGGCACTTCCTTCCCCACGCAGGGTGAGCTCCGCCACAATTACAACACTTGATCCCATTAGAACAGGGAAGAGCTGAGTCAATCGCGGGGCAGTCTATTTTCCCGCATTTCCCGCAGCTTGCCACCCCACTGCAGCTGGAGGCCCAGTGCCCCCATTTATGGCACCGGCTGCAATGCGGGTACGTAAACTCTTCTGCCGATATTAGTTTGAATTTGAGATTGAACCCCATGAAGGGGTTGCATTGTGATCTCTCGAGAATCTCTGCCTGCGCAAGGGGGCAGAACAGAATCCCACATTGATAGGAAGGCTATTACGGCCGGTAATTGAACGTATATTTTGGATTTTGTAGGTTTTTGATAATTTAACCAAATCATTTTCTTTCATAGAGGAAGGCAAGTTATTAATTTTTAACGTTGCAAGTATAGGTTTCTTTACAAACGTCGCAAAACTGCTGTAGTTTTGATCAAAGTAAGTCACATAGTGATCAAGAGTATCTTCTGATGCGAATGATATTTTTACAGAGCTCTCGTAGTACTTAATAGAATAAAGACTACTCTGTTGGGATATTTATTTGAAAAATCACGTCATAGTCTGTTATACAAGGAATGTCTTTCTATTCGTTGCAAAAGTGTAATAATTTCCAGGTTTTTTGTTTTGGGGATTGGGGGAAGTAATTCCCCTAATCCCCCAACAGTAGAAAACTCACTAACCTGCAATTGTGTCGTTCCGAAGTCTTCTTTAGCCATAATTCCCTTGATTCCAGCAGGAATTTCCATCGTTTTCTGTGTAAAGCTTTTTTCAAAATTCTTTGATCGTCCGTCAATGGCACTTTTTCATGAAAAAAATATGAATTAATTAAATGCCGATATATAGTTAAGTCAAGCATTCAAATGAAATAAGGATTGTCGATGACCAACGTCCTTTAACAATAACAAGCAATGCTGAACATACCACACAAACTACTAGCAAATACCGAGTTTGGCGTAAGTCTAAATTTTAACTCTTATCATAAGCGGCATATCAAATATGATAAGCTATAATATCATAGATTAGAAAATGTTATAATTACCGGGACTGCGTCAAGTGAAGATTATGAAGAGTAAAAAAAATTAATATGAATTAACATGTTATGAATTAGAATGCATTACAACATGTTATCGCATATCTATGTACTTTTGTTAAAAAATATGATTTATCCAAATTATTCTTTCGTTGCTAATTAATTTTATTTTTAACGTTTACATTTTCTCGATTCTACTCAGAGATGTACTTCATACATTCACCATTATAGTTATTGTACCAGCATTAGTGGCTTTCATTGTCATGATGCCGGATTTGGATGAACGTTTCATGGATCGTTTCACGCTTGCAAGAACAATTTGTATATTTGCGATATTTCAGATGCATGCAGTTTGTAAGCGGAATATGGAAGGTACGCAGGACAGTATTTACGGAAATTTAATGTTTTAAAATTTAACGGAAATTTAATGTTTGCCTGTTTTATGTCAATGCTTTATTTTATGACTGAATGACACAACTAATTTGTGTATATTAATTACCATATTAGCCATTTTGTAATTATACGAATTCATTTATATTTTTAAATTTGTTTAATAACAAAAATGTACATAGGTCTAAATAGGTCTACTTTTCGATTCTAAAAATGCATGCTTTTCGATTTAAATATATGAATGTTTTTCGATTTAAAAATATGAATGCTTTTCGATTTAAAAATACCCGCTTTTCGATTCTAAAAATACCTGATTTTCGATTCTAAAAATACCTGCTTTTTGAGTTAAAAATATGCCATCTTTTCGATTTAAAAATATGCCTGCTTTACGATTCTAAAAATACCTGCTTTTCGATTCTAAAAATACCTGCTTTTCGATTTAAAAATATGCCTGATTTTCGATTTAAATATATGCCTGCTTTTCGATTCTAAAATACTTACTTTTCGATAAAAAAATATGCCTGCTTTTCGATTTAAAAATATGCCTGCTTTTCGATTTAAAAATATGCCTGCTTTTCGTTTCTAAAAATATGCCTTATCAATATGGCTTATCGATATTGTGTCAGTTAATTGTTTCTTTTGCCAACTTTTGCAATTTCATTCTATTAGCAATTCATTTTATTACCTAAGTACCGTTTTGGTAAAAGTTTGTTAGCTTAAAATTTTATCCTAAAGTTTTAATACATTAAATTTCATATTGAATCTTGTTTTTGGGTATTCTGTTATGTAATAATTCATTATCATTTTAGTTTACATGGCAAAAAATAAATTAGATTACGAGTATCGTACTCAGCCATGTGGAGAATCCTTTTATATCGACGGGGCTGTTGTCTATTCCCACATAACTATTGACCAAAATTACGATGATCTTATTGGTGACAAAGGATTCTTTTGTATTCAAAGTTTCAAGGTTGTTTATAAGACGGCTTTTTGATTTTTTCTTTAAATATCACTGTTTTTATACTGTTAATATTATAGATAGTTTATTATTTTATTATAGATGCTTAAATTTGAAATGTTTAAAAAACATATTTCTCACTATTTAAAGGAAGTACAGAGGAATATACAAATTTTAAATTTTCTCATGTTCAGTTTATCACAATAAATTGTTTATTAAAACGATATATTTGCATTGAAAAGTAAAAGTGATTCCAAAGTTAACCTCTTTATATGATTTGAATTATATAATTTATATAATACATATACTTAATTACCATAAATTTAATAAAAAATAATTACTTAATTATTAGAATAATTAATAATATTAAATTAATATATTAATTTAATACATATGTTAAATTCCAATAAATTTAATAAATTTCAATTGTATATGTATATTTATAATCCAAGAATATTCATATAATAATTGATAGTAAAATTAAAATCAATAATTTTTCTTGATGTTTTTTTCATCTTGTAAATATTTTATTTTTAACATTTTCACACAGCCGCTTTAAATACGTTGTTACCACATATTTGAATAGATTTCGGTAAATGACAATTGACGTATATTTAGAAATGACGACAATATTGAATAGTTTAGCTGTATATCAGAAGCATTAAAATGTTGTATTCCTTGCATGAGAAACATTCATTATATTGACTTATAAAAGTAGTTGTTTAACAATTCAAGGTTTTATTATTAATTAAATTATGACAATTTATAATTAATTTATAAAAGTAGTTGCTTAACAATTCAAGGTTTTATTATTAATTAAATTATGACAATTTATAATTAATTTATTAAAATAGTTGTGTAAAAATTCAAGTTTATCAAGTCAATTCAATTCTGGTTTATATATATCGATATTATTATATTGTTATATTTTCGTAATAATTTCATAGAATTTTTAATAATGGCAGTATTTTTTAGTGACCATTTTTATATAATTATTAATTAGGAACAAATTAACAAATTTCTTTGTAATAACTGATGTAATAAATAGCGTATGTCATTTTTATTAATATTAAACTTAAACTTTGAAGCTGCTGTGCTGTTACATCACTGCATATTACACCAAATTTTCTTGAATAATGAAATTTAAATACGAATTAATATTTGAGTCTAAAAATTTTTAAATCTAAATTACAGAGAAGTGAGTTCTCAAATATATTTAGAAAAAATAAATGTTTTCGGCGAAGCATCTCGAGTGTGCAAATAAATAATAATGTTATTGGTATTTCAGCTTGACACGCAGCCCTTTTCAATTGTAAATTAGAACTTTTGTAAATTAGAACAATTGTAAATTAGAATACGCAATCAATTTACTTAATTGTAAATTAAGCAATTAGAACTTTTAAGTTCTAATTGCTTAATTTTAATTTTAAAATTAAAATTTAAAATTAATTATAGCATGATTTTAATTTTTATTTTAAAATTAAAATTTAAAATTAATTTTCTTTATCTTAATTAAAAAATATTCAAATTGCTTATCTGATTACAATCAAAAATGGCTGCGTGTCCAGCCGAAATATCAATAACATTAATTTTTTATTTCACTCTTGGGTGCTTCGCCGAAAACATATTGATTTTACCCTGAGTGTAATCTTGCTTGATATGAAAATACACATATTTAGAAAAAATATAATATTATACAATATTACATTTTTGGAAGAAAATATAGGAATCAAATTAAGAAACATTCTCAAGCTACATTTAGTCAAATGGAAAACGTGTATTGTACAAATACTTTTAATTTCGGTAGTATTGAGATGATATTCTGTAATATTATATAATAATTTTTATAAAGATTTTTATCGTCTGGATAATTTATTATGCATAAGCATATGATATAATTATATATCGAGATTATATTAATTAATATTATATACTATTTTATATAATTTTTTGTATTTAAATGATTTTTATATTTTGAGGATAAGATAATGTAGAGATTACATTCAGATTAAGGTAATTATAATCTTAGAATCAACAAATTTAACAGTATTCTGATATGATATATCAAATAGTAGCTTTATTCTTGGAATGCCTCCACGACCCAACATCTTGTCAATTGGCTACATTATAACTTCGTCAATACAATGTTAGTACATTAAAATATCCGCTAACTGCGGTTAACCTCAGTTTACCTGAGGTTAACATTTAACTGAGGGTTATATATTTTATATTAAATATAAATTTAAAAATAAATATTTAAATCTTAAGATTGGCTACAATATTCAAGTAAATGGAAGATGAAAAGTATTTTCAATAATTTGTAATCTTGGTAATATTGAGATGACCAAATGCCATCAGTTGATAAAAAATTTCGGAAATTTTCGCTGTTTTTATGTATTAGTCGTTTTAGATTGCTGGCCCTAAATCATAAACCATAATTTACTGCTAAATTTTAAATTTTCAGCAATAACTGAAAAAAAAGTTTATCAGAAAAAGTTTATAAAAATTTATAAAATTAAACTTTTATAAAAAGTATATAAAAGATTAAAGTTTATCAGAAACTGATAAGGCAAGTTTCTTAAATATCTGTTTTGAAATTTATGTTTTTAATCGGAAATATCGGTTTAGAAATTTTAAATTATTTATTTGGCAAGTTAATTTTAATTAACGGTTGTTATTTATTCTAATTTAATTTTGAATCGAAATGAAATTTTGTCAACATTTATTATTTCAGGCAATAAGCGACGGCTATTCACTTAAAGTTAAAATCGATTTCTTAGATATTAAAGATCATTTCAATGGTCAATGCAATGATTATATAAAGATATACCTGGGGATTATTCAGAATAATTCAATCGCGATTATAGTAATTATCTTTTTGAATTATACACCATTTAATTTGAGGATTTTTTCACTTTGAGTGAACATTTTAATTTATTTAAAGAATCTTGTAGTATCGCCATATTAATTTTTATATTTTATATTCATTATAGATAGCAAAATTATCGTTTCTTCTGCCTTAAAAGTACAAATAAATTCTACGTATAAGCTGCTACAGCTTGTAGCAGCTTTTTTATTCTTGTTATGTAAATTCTAACAAAGTACAAGCTGCTACAGTACAATTTATTTGCCTTTAACGGAAATAATTATTATATTTAATAATAATTAATTATAATTAATAATTATTAATTAATTTTAATTTTTTATTTGTGTTTATTTATTAATAATATTTCTTTATTTGTTTTTCTTAAAAAGATCAGTTGTCTTAAAAGGCAATAATTATTTTATTGTTTAACATATGCGCTCCCTGGCATATTATGCTGGTAGATACGGAATTAATAGATTTGTTAAAAATTAGATGGATTTTAAATAACTCTAAATTTTTAGGAGCACATATAATGATCCGTTATGAATAAGGTGACCGTTTTCTGTTTACAAAGTTTTTAAGTAGTTATAAATCTCGGTAAACTTTGTGCTAATCTTATCTCGAGGTTTGTTAATGGCTTATGCATTACCCACCGGATTCCTTATCGTGAAGGAATATTATTATTCCTTCCTTAAATGAAGATTCGTTCAATCTTCATTTTCGATGTGCATGATGTTATGAATTGTGCATACCATTTGTTGACCGTAACCCATAATTAAATGAGACTATCTATTTTAAATAAGACAAACAAAATATCGAATACATACGGTTTCTATAAAAAAATATCGGAAGTTACAAAAATTACTGTTTTTACAAACCATTTATTCTTTCCTTAAACACAGTTTTTAAAAGCAGCCATATATTTTTGATTTTTCAAATGTTTATTATAATTAAACGTGGTTTTCTGTAAATTTTAAATTCATGATAAAATTGGTCAAATTTTGAATTTCATTCAAATGCTACATAAGTATCCTTAGAATGCTTTTGTTTGATGTTTAGATTACTATGAAATGCTTTTATACCTTTTAAAATATGTTAATTTTGTCCTTGTCTTCCGTCTTTAATTATAAAATCTATAATATCTGTCTTAATGCTATTGTTTTTAATTTAAGCGTCGAATTTACGAGCAATATATTTTATCACATTGAATTTTACTTTCTAGAGCGACAACGGACTATGTGGTGTTTTCGTAGGAGCAAATAATACTTTTAATCATTTTATATCACCAACGGGTATCGTAACAGTGCTATTTAGGTAAAGCTTCAAACTAATTTTCAATTTGATTATATTTGATTATAATTTTCAAATATTTTGTTTGTAATGTCCCGTTTTTATCTAATTTATTTTGAGAAGAGATATCTTCAAAGTAAATGGCTTTAATAATCCTTTATGTAATAAAGGATTATTTAATAAATAATTGAGTTATAACTATTTATAAATATTCATTTATAGCCACTATTTATAGCCACGTGCAAGTGCATGGCAAACTCTTTCAACCTATTTTTTCAATCAGTTGTAATAATTTTAGTTATATTTACATATTATATTTTAGTTATATTTACATCTGTTGTGGCCAACAGATGCTTAAGGTAATACCGATCAATCTTGGTCTTAATTACAATCGTTATACATTTGTTGATCAATTTACTATTGAATGAATGTAAATTAATGTAATTTACCATTGCTAATGTGGCCTGCTATTATACATCATTTATACACCATACATTGGAATTTACCCTCCCCCAACTTGACATCTTACAATTGCACCTTAATGTGATTTGCACATAAAATTTGCTTTTTAAAATCGATATAAATTATGACTAAAGCCTTACCCTTACTTCCATAAATTTACGCTAGGTCATTATGGATTAGACAATCGTCGTATTTAGATTTGCTGTGAATATTAAGACATTTAAAATGTAAACAATCAAATAAATACTAGATATTCAAATTCTGTAATACAAGATATTACAGAATTATTAATAATTATTATAATTATTAATAATTATTTATAATTATTAATAATTAATAATATTTTTTAAGAATATTAATAATATTAACTATATTTCTTAATAATATTAACTATATTTTCTTTTATATTTTGTCGAAGCCGAGAGGCGCGATGGCGATAAATTTTCTCTTCATTATTATTAATTATTATTAAAAGGTCATAAATCCGCCGGTTAGATCAATTATGCGTCGAACAGTTAAAGTCCACTATTGATATTTTGATATTAATATTAATAATTATTGAATTATTATATTCAAATTATTATAGCCAAGCTATAATATAGTCATTTTATGAATAGTTATATTCATATTGTTTATCGATATGAATATTTATCGATATTGTTTAATTACAAATTACAAGAAAAATTAAAGAATATTACATTATAAATGTTAATACAGCGCTTTATATTAAAAATAATACAATTGAAGGTTTGTTACGGATGACCTTAAGTTAGATTAAGAAGTTGTAACATAATATATACATTACATATTGATTTCTTATTATATATTTCATATCTTAATCTGCTACGTAAATAAATTCCTAAATTCGGTTTGTTGAATATTCGGTTGACGAATATCTAAAATGTTATTAGTGTTTTTATACTTAGAACTGATACTGGATTACGTGGTGGTTTCGGGTTTCAACTGACAATAACAGCTTTTCGCAAAGGTTGCAAATATCGTTGTTGTCATCTGTGGTTGTTGTTATATAGACGTTTTTCTTTAAACAAATCTCAAATATTAGATTAAATGTCGTGAATATCGTAGGATTATGTAATGTGTGTCTAACTAACATTATTGTTAATATAATTAAAATAGTAATATTGTTATATTACAATATTGATATTTTTAATATTATTCCATTGCTGCTATCCTATTTGATTTAGTAGTGGACATTCATAAGAAATAATCAAATTATTAGAAAACTATTTAAAGTCGATTTTGGAAAAGCGCCGCTATTCGATCTAAATATTATTATTTATTATATTTATTAATAATATATTATATTATTTAGAGAATAATTTATTTATTATATATTAAATTTATTATTATATTATTTTTTCTTATATTGTTTTTATCTTTGATTTTTCTTAAATATCTATTTTAATAATATAATGACTACCTTCCTTAATTCGTTATATTGAAACGAAGAATATGGGCTGCGGTTGACATAAGATTGAGCAACTGTAGAGAAGATAGTGACGTCAAAAAATGTCCGCTCAGATCTTGATCCTCCCAACCCATACATGAAATGACCAATCGTCCATTCGAATCTGGAATCGTTGTAGTTGATTCCATCGAAAATCCGGTCGGCACTGGAGATAATGTTGGTTCAATTTCCACACAAGGAAATAAAAAATATCTTTAAGTGGCATTTAATTTTTAAAATCAAATTACTTTATAAAATTATACTTAATTATATTTTTAATAATTAAAGTATTAAAAATAATTACTTTGTATTACTTTTTTAACTACTAGAATTGTATGTTAATAATATATTATGTATATAATATTATTAATTATCTTATCTTTTTCAACTTTAACTTCAGAATAAAAATCAAAGAATGAAATTTTATCATATTCAGAATGATTCAGAATTAAATATTAATGATTATTGCAAAATTAAAAACGACTAAATTTAAATTTTAAGTTAAATTTAAATTTAATAAATTTAATAAATGGATAAAATTTAATAAATGAATAATCGTTTTTGCTAGTGTTCAAATTTACAGACTAATAATGATTTTAGTAGAGAGTTTAACTTAAAACTAAATTTAACGTTTGTATGCAAAACTTTGAGTTTAAATTTTTAATCGGTTTAAACTTTTTAAATTTTTTTATGAAAATTGTATGTTCAATTTTTTTATCGTGTAATTAAGTTATATTAATAGTTTTAAGTTATTTTAATATTTTCAAGTATACAATTTCTAAATTCAATTGCTTTCGTTTACTTTCTTCGTATCTATAAATTTGAAAAATTCTACTAAATGTGTCAAATTATCTTCTTTTTCAGTATCGTCTTGTTCCTTAAAATCCGTTGCATTAATGCAAATTTAAGTCTTAGTTGTAATTACATGTATTTAACATTTCATTTTCTTGTTTCATTCATTGCTTAAGTATAGGCCAAATGTGAAACTAAGAATATAATTCTGTTATAAATTATTAAAAAAAATTTGAAAGTTAATCAAACATATTTATAAACGTAAGTTATTTAAGAACTAAATCAAAAATCAGCAATAACTTACGTTTATAACTTACTGATTTTAATATAAATATTTCGGCCGTTCGTGCAGCCCTTTTCATTTTTGCATGATATTTTTATATTTAAAAATTTAAATCTTAGAATCCTAAAAGAATATCGATGTTTTCATACATTACAATGTTTTTATTTGCAGATAATTGTTTAAAAATTCTGTTTTTAAGGTCCATCCTGTGCTACTAACGAATTTCGATGTACGAATAAGCATTGCATACATCAAGATCTAGTTTGTGATGGAGTGGATCACTGTTTCGATAACTCGGATGAATTATTAACAAATGATAAGAGATGCGCATACGCTGTAGTTATTCGGAATAAAAGGTTTTGTAAGTTGACTATTTGCACGAAAATTGCATTTTTAATTTAGTACAGACAAGTGCCTATTTAAAAATAACCATTTGAATATTTACTCGAAACATACCAGTTTAATTAAACATAAATGATTAATTATTTGATTTTTTAATTTGTTTTATGTTTTTAATTTAGTTTTTATTATTTTCAAGTTTATGGTGCTTGTGCGCATTTAAAATAATAAAATTAATTTTATAAAGTTTAATAAAATTTCTAAAATTAAAATCTTGGATTTAATTGTTTTATCAAAATGTTAGATTTATAATGTTTTAGCAATTAATAATATTAATTAATAAATATAAGTATTATAATATATAAATATTATATATTAATTAATTATAATATATAATTATATATATTAATTATATATAATTAATTATTAATTAATTCGATAATATAAATATTATCGAATTTTATTACACAAAACTCTTTTAGAAAGACTTGTTTTAAAATAACCTTTGGGAATTTTGTTAGGTTTTTAATCTTGAATTAACTCTTTATATATAAACTCTTTTAGAAAGACTTGTTTTTCGAAATTTACGAATATTAATAGAATATTGTTAATATAATATTAACGAACATTAATTTAGGAATTAATGTTAATTCCTAAATGTAGTATTGTATACAAATATATTATATATTTTATATTGATATATAAATATTAATATATTTAATATAAGTTAGTATAAAACATATTGCATATTTGATGTGCAATTATAATAGATTTTGCTCACACAAATTGAAAAGCATTTACGAATCAAATATATAAATATTATATATTTATATTAAATATATATTTAATTATATATTATAATTAATTATAATATATAATTATATATATTAATTATATATAATTAATTATTAATTAATTCGATAATATAAATATTATCGAATTTTATTACACAAAACTCTTTTAAAAAGACTTGTTTTAAAATAACCTTTGGGAATTTTGTTAGGTTTTTAATCTTGACGAAATTTACGAATCGTCTTTAAAAGGTTCGTTTTAACTTTGCGAATTCAAATCGACTTTATTAAGCAAATATAACTAAGTCGATAAGGATTTAATTAAAAATAAAAATCGTTCATATCAGTATTTATGTATCATTTTTCGTCCATCTACAAAGTTAAACAACGAATTAGATAATGCAAATAAAGGATTAATTTAAATTGGTTATGATCGGCTTGACTTTTTAAACATAACAAATAAAACACCGAATTCATGTATCAAATCTTTAATGTTTATTATGTATTAATAACTTTGGTTAGTAATCAAAATACTTTAAGTACATGAAATGCTTGCCTTTGATAAACACTATAAAAAAATAGAAATTATTGTTCAGTTTGGTATTCGCTTTTAGAATTTTAAGCAATTACTTTAATTGCTTGAATTACTTTATTTACTCATTATTTATTTTATTTACTTTATTACTTTAATTACTCAATAGTAATTTAAGTAATTTATTATTAATTACTTAATAATAATTAATTATTAATTTTAATAATATAATGACTACCTTCCTTAATTCGTTATATTGAAACGAAGAATATGGGCTGCGGTTGACATAAGATTGAGCAACTGTAGAGAAGATAGTGACGTCAAAAAATGTCCGCTCAGATCTTGATCCTCCCAACCCATACATGAAATGACCAATCGTCCATTCGAATCTGGAATCGTTGTAGTTGATTCCATCGAAAATCCGGTCGGCACTGGAGATAATGTTGGTTCAATTTCCACACAAGGAAATACTTCCGAAATGATGCTTGCTATTAAATTACGAATCAAATCGTGCCTGATCGTAGGAAGCCCGCCTTTCTTGCAGCTTATAGCGTGTGGCATATCTAAACTTAAACCGCACTTGCACAAGGTCTTGACTAAATCTACTGGAGTCCATCCATATCGGGTAAAAATAGCATCCTTAAACTCACGAGGAGACAATCGGAAATTATCGATTGATAACGGTTACGTACTTAGCCAGGAAGAAGCGCCGTCCCGACAAATATGCGCAAGGCGGTTGGCGATAAAAAGGATCAGTTAATAGGCGTGATTGGTGTAGTCTATTATGAAATGAGGTGATTCAATTAAATGTAAGACGGCATAGTTCAATTCCTTGAATTTTGCGGAGCTCATTTTCTTCCCATTCCGGTTTCGTAGGTTTCGCACATCGTCTGTAAGCTGTAATAGTCTAAGGAAGCTGTAAACGTTGGATCATATATTCCTAATCCTCCTAACTTTACCGGCATGGTGAGAATCAAATTCCAATTGTCATCTATATTTTGATTTAGTAGGGCTGGGATCAATTCATTCTTTTTCTCATCAATATAAGTTGGGTCAATTCAGACTCTTTGCATAGTATAGCGCGATTGTAGTAGCTCCATTTCATCTGAACAGATTTAGTGAGGCCTACATATGCGATATGGGGGTCAACTTCGGCCACTTGGCATAGTCGCCTGATTGAAGCCATCCACTTGAATGTGTGAAGTCGAGACGTAGGCTGGGGTACCCATGGGAATACCAAGAATCTTGATTCCAGTTGTATTCGTATTAATATTTTCACTAGGAAGCTACTCCTTGTTCAGTGTTACGTGAGATAACAGCTGGGTTTTGATGCCATTTATGAAATAACCATTATCCGAACCAATGTTTGTTAAAATATCCCAAACACGCTTGAGATCATCGATAGTACCTACAAAAGTAGCATCATCGGCGAACCACCTTTGGATTACGTTCGGTACGGTCATATGAATTTTGTTAATAATTGGTAGGGATGCCATTGAAAATCCGGCCATAGCAAAGGGGTCACCCTGAGTAAACCCTTTAGAGGACATAATACTGGCACCACCTAAAACCATTTCAGCTGGAGAAGCGTATATATTTTGAAGAGCGCAAGATAATGCAGTACAAATATATTCGATATTGTGAAGTGCAACCTTTCTATTTATTCGGTTGAACGCATTGGACGCATCAACAGTCCAACAGGCAAACGTTCGGATCGGAGTTATACGCTTTTTGTAATGAGTGAGTAGCAAAGTCGATGCCACTCTTCTGGGACGCAGCTAGCTGATTGAGTCCAGCAACATCTTGCATGTCAAATTTTATTATATCTAAGATTGTCTTACATAATATTCTCCTCGCAACATCGCAAACACCAATTGGCCTCACACCTCCATTCTTCTTTTTGAGAGCAACAAGTCTGCATGCAACAAAAGCATCTAGTGTTCCCGATGGAATTATATCGATGGACAGTCGTATGGCTAAATCTGCAAGCGACTTTGCAAGAACACGAGAACTGGATCCGTAATTAGTAAGCATACATCACCATGCAATCGAGTCAAGTCCTGATGGACCCGCACTTCCTTTGGTCCTTTTAGATGCACGAATAATGTCACATTCGTTTATGTTTGCAAAACGTGATGGATGGTGCATCGGCATATTCGGAAATGGTTGACTTGGCATTACACTAGGTACACCATCCTTAGCATTGGGATGGAGATCATTGAGTATATCTTTAACTGAGATTCCGTTTACCATTTCATCTGGTGAAAGTACACCCAAATCGTTATTTTCCTCCAGAATTCTCGTTGCCGAACTTACTTTCCCTCTTGACATCAAACTTTGATACACGGATTTCCAGTTTCTTGGGCTCGATTTACTAATTTTATGCATAATAACTCCTTGTAGATATTGGGCCTCTTCAAATAATTCCTTGAATTTATTTTGGTTCCAAAGTATCAGTCGTCGTTCAAGCGCTTTACGAATAAATGCAACTTTGTGAGTTTGTATTTGTTGTAGCATACACTGAGAGAAGACGACCGCCGACTTGATAGCGTCATGTTCATTGTGTAAGCCATGAGCGACTTCAGCATAAAATGAGGCTAATTTTAGAATTATCTCGTTGCTAGCTGAACATTTCGGAAGAGCCATCAAATTAGGTTTCCATTGAATTACAGTGGTGTAGTAATCCACAGGTGATGTTGCTTGTTGGATTCGATTTGCCAATACTGTGTAACTAGACGCACCAGATATACCATTCTCGTTTGAGGGAGGATCCGTTTGCAATACGTTTTCATGTGCCGTGTGAGTTGGATGCTGTAAATGTTCAGTCTTGGAGGGTTGCAATATTATAATACTAATATTATATTATAATATACTAATATTAATATTAGCAATTATTGGTTACATATGTTTAACTCGTTTCTATGTGGAGATCCGCTACCTCAGGAATGGAGAGAGGGAATGGTGAAGGTTCTTTATAAAGGTAAGGGTAATAGATATCTCCTGATTCCTATCGTGGTATATCGCTCCTGAATCATTCATATAAACTCTTGACGCAGATCGTTTGTATACGACTAATTAGATATCGGCAACATTTACTTCCATTTGAGCAATATGGATTTCGACAAGGCAGAAGTACGAGTGATGCTCTGAGAGTTTTACGAGCACTTGTAATAGAAAAGTTTGAAGCGCATAAATCACTCTACACGATCTTTGTGGACTTTGAGAAGGCTTTTGATTCCATAGATCGAAACTTATTATTGAGAAAGGTTGAACATGGCGCTAAAGTATATGGCCGCTTTCTTCAACTTATAAGCAGCATCCTTCAACCAAGTTCACTTAGAATATTTGACGGGATTCAGTTTTCACAATCCTTTTGCGTAAACCGTGGTGTCTTGCAAGGAGATCCTCTTAGCCCCCTACTTTTTGCTTTCTTCGTTATGGACCTCCCAAACTGCCTATGTCGAAATTCGAATAGGGTATGGTCAGTGATGTATGCAGATGATCTTGCCATAGTGTCGGATACTATATCCTCTTCTCAAAGAGCCTTAGATGCGTTGTATCATTATTGTACATCTAACAAAATGAAGGTTAACATCGAAAAGACCAAAGTCGTCAAGTTTCGTAAGGGTGGTCCACGGTGCAAGCATGATCAGCTTACATTTCATAACGAGCCGCTGGAATTTTCGCGTTCGTATACTTATCTAGGAATGTACCTCACTTCGCGTTGGAGTTTTGTTGATCACTTGGAACGCAAGGCGACAAAAATAATTACGGCAACGAGTTTGATCCATAATCTGGGGAGTCTCTCTTTCGAGGGTGCATTGAGGTATTTCAGAGTCATGTTGTTGCCCATTTCATGCAGCTCGACAGATGTCAGGCAAGATTCTTAAAGCGCATAGTGGGAGTTTCACCAAAGACATCATCCACACTAGTTTCTACCTTGGCAGCTGTCCCCCTTTATCCGTATATCTGCGCAGTCTTCTTAATATGGTCGAAACTGTTAATTATACTGCAAATCTAGAAATATTTAACAAGAAAGTATCGGGGATTGATCCGGAACACTTTTTAACGCCAGTTGCCTGTCAACAGCATTGGAAAAATTCACACAATTGTAAGCGGCCATTGGTTTGGCGTTTCTCTACTGATGGGTATCACGATAAGATTTGTCGTATAATTAATAATTATAATAAATAATTGATATAATAAATATAACTAATATAATCATATATTA